>JASAMW010000955.1:0-59026 GCA_030247985.1 Epsilonema sp. ZAB3_2
TACAAGAAGCACAGTATAAGGGTGCAAACGTTGATTTTATGAAAGGAGTTGAATTGCACAAGGACAAGAAGCAAGGAGAAATCACGAAACTCGCAAGAATTTTACTGCTACAGTGCCAAGGAAATTTTCAGAATTTGGGATTTACACCTTGGGATGACATAACAGGCATAAAGGTTCTGGCAAATTTTGGTTCTGGCAAGAGTGGGAGAGACAAACAGAAGTTTAGGGAAGTAAGTGAAAGGAAGTCCAGTTTACTGTCCCTGGGAGAAAAAAAGCAGACCATGGCAACCATGGAACAAAAGGTTGGTGGCATCAAAAGAGAGATAGAGAACATTCAAGATTCATTGCAAGCACGATTCACAGATTGTGAGAGACTTACAGAAAGCCTCAATGGAGTCATGCAACAGAGTGAACAGGGTGCGCTATTCAATGGATCATCCCTGATGGGGAACATGTTGCCATTTAAGGGTCGTGCTACTGACAATTATGGAAGATGGTTGTCAGAGTTCAACAAGATTGCTGTGGCATGTCGATGGGGAAAGGAGCGACGGCTGGAAATTTTGCCATCTTTGATGAAGGAGCATGCAGAAAAGGTGTATGATCAGGTGATTAGCACTCTCACACCAGAAGAAGCCTCTGATTATGACACTGTCACGAGCAAATTGTCTGATCACTTCAATTCAGCTGAAGCCAAACGGTTGAGTGCAATGAAGTACTCACAATGCAAACAAAAGGCAGCACAGACAGCTGAAATGTTTGCAGATCAATTGCAAGACCTGATTCAGGATGCTTATCCAGACATGGATGCTGACAATCGGGAACGCATGCTTTTGGATCGATTCCTTGAAAATTTGGGTCCGAAACTCAAAAGACCAGTGGCATATACAAATCCACAGACCTTTGCTGAAGCAGTTGCATCAGCTCGTCGATTTGAATTGCAAGGAATCACAGATGAGGTGGCAACAAGCAAGGTTATGGTGGCAGCCATAGCCAGTGACACATTTGAGGAACGCCTCAACAAGCTGGAGAAAACAGTCCTGGACATGGTACTGAGACAGAACAGGGAAGTGGATGAAGAACATAATGATGGCATGAGTGACAGTAGCCTGGGACAATGGAATCAATGGCAAGGAAGAGCTTTTGATGAAGATGGTCACCCAATTTGTTTCAATTGCAATCGATGGGGACATGTGCAAGCAAACTGTTGGAATAGGATGCATGGAGATGGACTTCTGAATGACTTTTGGTCCTTTCAAAATTTTCAGCCAGGTGATGACCAGATGATTGCAGGAGAAGATTTTGTACCCAATTGTGGAGACTTCCAAGGGGACAATACTGACCATCAATTCACTTTCACGCAGCCATATGAAGAGGCCCCAGTGTTTCCAGGTTTTGGGCAACCCAACCCAGACCATGCATTTGAGGAACCACTACAACTGTTACACCAAGATTTTCAGCAAGCATACATGGGGGAACAGGATCAGAACATGGAAGACATGGCCAACCAATGGTGGGATACTGAAATGCACATGCAAAATCATCAGCCGATTATCATTGGGGGAGTCACCTTGAATTCAATCAAATCAGAGAATTCACAACATACACAGGAGAAGTTGACAATGACAGAACAAGGAAGAGCAGAACAGACAATGGGGAAGGAGACAGCACAGAGAATCAAGGTTGACATTAGTGACATGCAACAAATTGGACAGATGGCAGAGGGACAAAAGATGGCCATGAACAAAGCTTGGACCAGGAATGGAAAGGATGGCATTCAGTTAGGATGGCCCAAAATGATGCAGAAAAGAGCTTGGTGAATTCTAATAGTGTAGAACCAAAACGCACAGTGCAAGTTTCACCATACATAGCAGAAAAGGTAGTGCAGGCAGTCATTGGGTCTCTGGTGATTGTTGATCAGCATGGACAAGTCATTACTATATTTTGATACATTGGAGGCAAGCGGAGACATGTCCAAATCGAGGAACGAGGGGAGTGCAATTTGAATTCATATCCCTTTGAATGGCAGATACGCGTGGCAGGGTTTTGAAGCAAATTATGCCAGTAGGGTGAATGGTCATTATCAGCACAGACAACTTATGGTACCAGTATGTAGTCGCTTCACATGGGTTATGCATGCAGTGTTGACAATTTTGGGTGTTCCTGTGTCAATTAGAAATTTTGGCAAGATTGCAATGAAGGTAGACACAGAAGATGGAAAAATAAGGAAGTGATCAGTTTTATCTTATTCTACATAGTAATTTGCATTTACTTTAATTTTCAGATGACACATGGTATGTAAGTTCATTGTATAGGGCGATGTATTGAATGTCAGTATGATTACAAATATGGAGTGGTGGCCTATTTTAGTATATTTTGAAGTGAGCATATACCACAGTTAGCATATCTTAGCCACTATTTGTTCGAAAGGATTTTGTGGAGTGTTTTAGCAAGGCTTTTAGCATTGCAACTATTGTATATTCAGTTGGCTAAGTTCGGGACGAACTTCAATTATTCGCGGGCATGTAAGGTGCGGTTATATGGGCACAATATTGAGGGTATACTGTAAGGGGTTATGCTTGTTTACGGTAGAAAATTATAAAGAATGTTCTGGTAGGTACGTAAGCAAGTGACTATTATAAATTAGGCTGATTTGATAAAGGAACATAATGACAAAAATAAGTAAGCATATGTTGATGATTTTTCAATTATTATTAGTGTACGTTTGCGTGTAATTAGCTAAGCATAATAATTTGTATGTGGTAGTGCGTACGTAACGTGTAGAGATGCCAAGATTTAGAGGCTTCCATGCAAAGAGCAGTACGTATGTGTATTTCATGCTGCAATGTATTTGATGCTTGGAATGCAAGCTGCAGTAGTTTTTATGAGGTCGGCGAAAATTGTTTTCGTGATCTTCATCGACATTTCGTAAGCTTCTTGTAGGCGTTTAAGATGGCGGAGGTGCTGTACATTTGATGCTTGGCTAGGTGCTTTGTTTTGGTTAATTGGTGGTAGTATTTAGAGGAGGTGCGCATGTCGAGTTGGTAGTTTAGCTTGGAAGTTTAGTTATTGGTTGCTTCGAGATAAAGTTTGGTTGAATAAAGAAAAGAAGAAAGACCAGGCCACGAGCACATCACAACAGTTGCGAAAAAGGGGCGGAGAAAATGGCGCGCGCTTCGCAACCGTCTCCCCGCGCGCGCGCGCCCCCCCGCGCCGGGCACAGCGCGCGCACTGCTTCTTGCATACCGTGGACGGGGGGGGATGCAACTTCTTTAGGACGGAGGGGACTGGGGGCTAGTGCAAGGAAAGGAACCGCACACATTATATAATGAAACACAATACATACACCACCATAAAAAAAAAAAAAGATAGGGGGAGATAGCTATGCTTTCTGTCATGTAAATTCAAAGAAACGCGGAACCGGATCCGCCGGTTTCCGAAAGAACAGTTAGCCCACAAAGAAAAATGAAAGGAATAAAGATATTTTATTTCGCAAAGTCGTGGGCTAACTGCTCGTTTTAGATATATACCGGTATAATCGGTTCAGCGTTTCCTTGCATTTACATGACAGAAAGTATAGCTATCCCCCTATAACTTTTTTTTTTACCTGGGGTGTACGTTACGTACCATTAATGTACATATATGTGTAGTACGATAACTAATGAGATTACTTTACTTACTTGGGATACGTTGATTTATGAGTTGAATTGCACAAGGACAAGAAGCAAGGAGAAATCACGAAACTCGCAAGAATTTTACTGCTACAGTGCCAAGGAAATTTTCAGAATTTGGGATTTACACCTTGGGATGACATAACAGGCATAAAGGTTCTGGCAAATTTTGCTTCTGGCAAGAGTGGGAGAGACAAACAGAGCTTAGGGAAGCAAGTGAAAGGAATTCCAGTTTACTGTCCCTGGGAGAGAAAAAGCAGACCATGGCAATCATGGAACAAAAGGTTGGTGGCATCAAAAGAGAGATAGAGAACATTCAAGATTCATTGCAAGCACGATTCACAGATTGTGACAGACTCACAGAAAGCCTCAATGGAGTCATGCAACAGAGTGAACAGGGTGCACTTTTCAATGGATCATCCCTGATGGGGAACATGTTGCCATTTAAGGGTCGTGCTACTGACAATTATGGAAGATGGTTGTCAGAGTTCAACAAGATTGCTGTGGCATGTCGATGGGGAAAGGAGCGACGGCTGGAAATTTTGCCATCTTTGATGAAGGAGCATGCAGAAAAGGTGTATGATCAGGTGATTAGCACTTTCACACCAGAAGAAGCCTCTGATTATGACACTGTCACGAGCAAATTATCTGATCACTTCAATTCAACTGAAGCCAAACGGTTGAGTGCAATGAAGTACTCACAATGCAAACAAAAGGCAGCACAGACAGCTGAAATGTTTGCAGATCAATTGCAAGACCTGATTCAGGATGCTTATCCAGACATGGATGCTGACAATCGGGAACGCATGCTTTTGGATCGATTCCTTGAAAATTTGGGTCCGAAACTCAAAAGACCAGTGGCATATACAAATCCACAGACCTTTGCTGAAGCAGTTGCATCAGCTCGTCGATTTGAATTGCAAGGAATCACAGATGAGGTGGCAATAAGCAAGGTTATGGTGGCAGCCATAGCCAGTGACACATTTGAGGAACGCCTCAACAAGCTGGAGAAAACAGTCCTGGACATGGTACTGAAACAGAACAGGGAAGCGGATGATGAACATAATGATGGCATGAGTGACAGTAGCCTGGGACAATGGAATCAATGGCAAGGAAGAGTTTTTGATGAAGATGGTCACCCAGTTTGTTTCTATTGCAATCAATGGGGACATGTGCAAGCAAACTGTTGGAAGAGGATGCATGGAGATGGCCTTCTGAGTGACTGTTGGTCATTTCAGGATTTTCAGCCAGGTGATGACCAGATGATTGGAGGGGAAGATTTTGTACCCGATGATGGAGACTTCCAAGGGGACAAGAGTGACCATCCATTCACTGTCATGCAGCCATATGAAGAGGACCCAGTGGTTCCAAGTTTTGGACAACCCAACCCAGACCAGATAAGCACATTTGAGGAACCATTGCAACTGTTACACCAAGATTTTCATCAAGCATACTTGGGGGAACAGGATCAGAACATGGAAGACATGGCCAACCAATGGTGGGATACTGAAATGCACATGCAAAATCATCAGCCGATTATCATTGGGGGAGTCACCTTGAATTCAATCAAATCAGAGAATTTACAACATACACAGGAGAAGTTGACAATGACAGAACAAGGAAGAACAGAACAGACAATGGGGAAGGAGACAGCACAGAGAATCAAGGTTGACATTAGTGACATGCAACAAATTGGACAGATGGCAGAGGGACAAAAAGATGGCCATGAACAAAGCTTGGACCAGGAATGGAAAGGATGGCATTCAGTTAGGATGGCCCAAAATGATGCAGAAAAGAGCTTGGTGAATTCTAATAGTATAGAACCAAAATGCACAGTGCAAGTTTCACCATACATGGCAGAAAAGGCAGCGCAGGCAGTCATTGGGTCTCTGGTGGTTGTTGATCAGCATGGACAAGTCATCACTATATTTTGACACAATGGATGCAAGCAGAGACATGTCCAAATCGAGGAACGAAGGGAGTGCAAGATGTATTCATATCCCTTTGAATGGCAAATGCGCGTGGCAGGTTTTTGAAGCAAGTTATGCCAGTAGGGTGAATGGTCATCATCAGCACAGACAACTCATGTTACCAGTATGCAGTTGCTTCACATGGGTTATGCATGCAGTGTTGACAATTTGGGTGTTCCTGTGTCAATTAGAAATTTTGGCAAGAAGCGGACTAGAATTTGGCGCGCATTTCGCAACTGTCTACGCGCGCGCGCGCCGCACTAGCACGCGGCTCATAGACAGCGCCTGGATTTTTTCAAACTGTCTATGGGGGGATGTAACTATTTTCTCAGGATTTCAGGGGATAGCGACTTTTACTATGGGAAAGTACTGCACACATTATAGTATGTTACACAATACACATACGTCCATGAGAATAAAAAAGGTTATAGGGGGATAGCTATGCTTTCTGTCATGTAAATGCAAAGAAACGCTGAACCGATTATACCGGTATTATTATCTAAAACGAACAGTTAGCCCACAAAGAAAAATGAAAGGAATAAAGATATTTTATTTCGCAAAGTCGTGGGCTAACTGCTCGTTTTAGATATATACCGGTATAATCGGTTCAGCGTTTCCTTGCATTTACATGACAGAAAGTATAGCTATCCCCCTATAACTTTTTTTGTTACCTGGGGTGTACGTTACGTACCGTTAATGTACATATATGTGTAGTACGATAACTAATGAGATTACTTTACTTACTTGGGATAGCTGCAACAGGCATGCAAAGGGTAAAACGAAGAATGCTAATCGCTTCATCCTCATTGATAACTGTTGCTTCTTTGGTTGCAGTTTCTGCTTTGACAGGTCCAGGTACCTAGTTAGGTACTGTAGTGGTCGCTAATTACACCATTCTGACAGTGTCGGCGTACGTACCTAATCAGTCAAATATGGTGTTTGTGTGGAAATATTGAGCTCTTCGCCGCCACTGTTTCTCATGCGTTTCCGGTGGATACAGATAAATTGGCCGGTTTTTTTAAATCGCTATGTATTTGCGCTATTTTATTTATTTGAGCGCCTAATTGCGCTAGTACATATGAACAATTATGTAGGTACATACAGTATCAATTTGGAAGCAATGCTGTGACGACGCGTGGGCTATGTACGTAACGTACATTACACACGTTACGTATGTATTGTATGTAGGTGCCTTTTAGTATGTACGCACTCGGTTGCATCTGTTATTTTGGATTACTGTAGGAAGGTATGAATAGGTACGAACTTTAGTAAAAGGTACGAACGAGATGATGATGCTGGGACGTGTTGTGACGTGAGATGTACATGCCATACTACTACGTATAGCACGTATAGAACTACAGTACATAGGCCTATATTTTTTGAGACTCCTCTGCCCAAAACAATGAATAGTGCAGAACCTAAAAGAAAACAAGCAGCCAGTAAACGACTATGTACTACTGGTGCGCAGGTAAAAATTTGGGTAACTTTACCCGGGTTACCCGGCCTATTTTGAACCAGGTAAATTAACCTAACTTTACCCAGAAATAAAAATTGGCAGGTAAAATTACCCGGCTTTACCTAACCCGACTGGCCGTCGAAGGCTAACTCAGGTAAAATCTGAGAAACTTGCGAGTAAGTACTGCCAATACTTACCCGGGTAAAATCATCCAACTAAACCAAGTAATTACCCGGGTAAATTTACCCAGGGTAGCAAAAGCAGTGGGCTTCAACCAAACATAAACATGTAAAGCTACAAATATCGCCATATAGGCGACTGTATGTAGTCATTCCCCACTAGTTGCTAGTACATGGATCAGTGGGAATCAGTCAACAGCGTCACTATGAAGATGTGACACTCATTACCGTATTTACCGGTGCATAACCCGCCCCCAATGCATACCCCCATATTGGCAAAACATAAAAAATGCCCAATGCATAACCCCCCCCCCCTATGCATACCCCCATATGTACAGTACAGTACCTGAACCTACCTATGTAAGCTTGTCATATAGTACCCATAGCCACTCCCACACCAAGCTAAGATGCCTATAAGCCTGCTTGGGGGTGTATTATACCAGAATAACCGTGTTTTGACCTCAATTATGCCCTAAAACACGTGCTTTTGACGTAAAAAATATGCCTCTGCGCACCTCTCAAAAACATAAAAAAATGCCCCATGCATAACCCCTCCCCAATGCATAACCCCCCCCCCCCCTATGCATACCCCCTTATGGGACCTCTCAATTTTTGCATACCCCCATGGGGCTATGCACCGGTAAATACGGTATTGGAGAACAAGAGCACCTGTTTTATATGAGATGTTTTTGGCCAAGAGTTGCACAGCAGTAACCCGGGTAACCTGCTGGAATTTCAGTTTACCTGACCCGGCTGAGCTCTGACCGGGTAGGTTACCTGACTTTACCTGGAAGCCGACTGCACTGGGTAAATTTTACCTAACCTAACCTGATTTTCTGAGAGGCCAAGTAAGCACCAGTACTATGTACATATGTAGTCTCGTATATTTTTTTATTTTTTGCACAGACGGATCCTTTTTTATCACTATTGCACTGACTCAATAGTAAGAAAGACATTTATTAAAAAAACCAAAAGCCGGGAAAAAACTAAAAAATGCAAACTCAACCATTTTCGTGTGCACCACTAACCACCTCTGATAAAGTACAGCACACCAAAACACCGCTAAATCAACATTTGTACACGTGTCAACGTGGAACAGTCTCCTAGCGCCTTCGAGAAGCGTTTGTTAGCTAATGCTAAATTTTGTACACATAAACCATTATGTCACAGTGACTCTCTTGACCTCTCTTTTTCTCACACATTTTCCATCAAAAAGTTTTCATCGGGTTCGTCAGTACGTACTGTACGTAGCTCTATTCACGTCGACCGTTGGCAGTTAAAGTTTGGCGAATTTACAGCCGAATTGGTGGATGGTTGACTCCAGCTCGACAATGGCGCCGGGTCCGCAATGGCGCCGGACGCGCGGCGCGACGCAGGAGTAGAAATCGCGCATGCCGCGACAGCGACCCGAGTCCTGACCCGGCAGAATGCCGCCTGCTGCTTCGCCGTCGCCGCCCACAAGACTGATGTGACGGCTGCACGGCTCCGGTGCCGCGATCTGCTGACGGATGCAGTCGAAGTGGCGCATGAAGGACTGGACGTTGGTCGGCGAGCAGATGTAGCCGAGGTGGTGGTTGGCGAAGCGCAGCATCTCCTCGCCGAGGCACACGCGATAGATCTGCGAGTCGCAGTTCAGGTAGGCGTCCGCGTACTCGTCGCACAGCGCGAGCAGCTCTCGCGCGTCGTAGGCGAACAGCGGAAAGCTGAGCCGGCGCAGCGCCGGTCGCTCGTTCCGCAACTCCACCCACAGTTCCGTGAGTGGCAGCATGCACACGCGCACCTCACCCTGCAGCTGCGGACTGCAGCGCGGCGACAGCTCCGGGTCCACTGGTCGATCTTCAGGTACCACTACTGCTGCAGCTGCTGGTGGTGGTTCTGCCACGTCGTGGGCGACTTGAGAAGAAGGCGGAAGGCTGGGCGGACCGGCGACCCGCCGATGTCTCGAATCGTCCTGCACCTCGTTCTCGCTGGAACCGATTTTCACGACATCGTTTAGGGAAACGACGGTTTCTTGGATACGGCTGTAATCTTCGGAGACTTTGGAGGCGGCAATGGTTGGGGGTGGGTGCGGGGCTAATTCTTCTTCTACTGCAAACAGTATGTCAATTTTATGTCTTAGGCTGCACAAAGGGGCACACTTACAGTATGTACCAATATATACAAATGTGCACACCTATACTACGTACATAAATGTTTGCGTAGCAGGTGTAGGTATGTAATGTAGGTAGGTACTGTACGTACGTAGTACTGCACTATTTTATGTACACTACACACGTACATACTGTAGTACTTAGGTTCACGTGCATTCATCGTGTATGTATGTTGTAGTACTACCTATGTGTAGTGTGTGCATTCAAACACATACCGTACTGCATAAGTACGTGCAGCACATTTCAGCCACGGGACTACTAACCTTGAGCAAGTATAGCAGCAGCTGGTTCAATCTTCTCCACCTTCTCCTCCTCCTCCTCCCCTCGTATGTCGCATCCGAAGTTCTGTACGGCGTCCAGGAAGATGCGGAGGGAGGAGGGCTGGCAGGCGCTGGCGATCTCGTCCTCCATGCAGTTGTAGTACTGCGGGAAGCCGCGACACTTCTCCCGCTTCTCCATGCCCGGAATGACGTAGCCGCGCACGTGACTCAGACAGCGGAAGCCGTGATTCCTGTGCACGCGCAGCAGACAGTCGTAGTTGCGGAAGAACTCGTGCGAATTGGCGCCGCACGCCAGGCCCAGCTGACCATTGACGAACTCCATGAAGACGTTCTGGCGGCAATCTTTGATGATGTCTGGCGTCAAACAGTCCTCGATGGTAACGGCCAATACCTGCAAACAATCAAACAAATAACAAACATACTGTATGTGTACGGGGTGCTCGACTTACGTACACAACCCGTTTCGTACCCCGGTTTTCGTACCCTGCTCGTTTGGTACACTTTGCAGTTGGTACCGGACCCACCTGGTACACTCCTCGATTCGTACCCCAATTTTACGTACACAATTTGCTAGCAATGCGTTTCGTACACTTGCATCTGGTACACGAATTGTTTCGTACATTCTATGGTAGGTACGTATACGCATTATTCTTCAGTCCTTGAAGAATGAATTTTCATTGGTGCGTCAGTGATCAATTGTGCCAATAGGCCAACTCAGGCATATGCTGAGGCTTAGGGTTAGGCTGACGCTTAGCTTAGGCTGAGGATTAGGCTTCACCTTAGGCTGAGGCTTAGGGTTAGGCTTAGGCTGAGGCTTAGGGTTAGGCTTCCGCTTAGGCTGAGGATTTGGCTTCACCTTAGGCTTAGGGTTAGGCTGAGGCTTAGGGTTAGGCTTAGACTGAGGATTAAGCTGAGGTAATCTGGGGCCAAATTTTGGGAAAAATTTTCCTTCTCAACCTACATCCAATCCACTAGGCTTTTCGTTATGAGCAGAGCGACAGTTTTATGATGACGTTTGTTTCACTTAGCTACTGTTGATTACGACAAGCATGTATGATTGGAATGACCTGTAGTACAGTAGCTGTGCAAATTTGTGTGTGTACGTATCGCTAAGTGTACGAACAAAAAAGTGTACGAATCGGGGGTGTCAAATGTACGAAATGAAAGTGTACCGATCAACAAGTGTACGATAAAAGCAGTGTACGTAATGGCATGGGTACGAAAGTGTAAGTGTACGAAACGTGCCTGTACGAATCGGCAGTATACGAAACGGTGAGTGTACGTAATGCGAGCAGACCATGTGTACGTACACTTTTACACATACAGCATTGGCGCTCTACAGGTTACACGTTTTACACGGCAACGTCAGGTGGGTATGCGTGAACAGTGCTGTTGTACGAAAGTATATGTACCTACCTATGTATGTACACTGTATGTAGTACACACAGTAAACGGTGCTTTTTGAAAGCACTATTACTGGAAAGCACTGTTGCTGTCTTATGCACCTACCTACACCATTCCATGTCAAAAGAATGGGAAGCTTGATACGCATGAAAGTAAAAGGAGCGGGTTTGTTGGGGCTGATGTGAGTTATGGTGTGCACCTGTTCTGTATGTTTCTAGGGGAGAGGCACAGGACGAAAGCCGTCGCGTATTAGTGATGGGTGCAGACGGATGATTTGTTTGCGTGTAATTTGCGAAATGCTCCCCGCTCATATTTTACTTACGCACACACGTACGTACAGTATACCTCGCATAAGTGCGCCAGATCCTGGACTTCGTGGCGGAAGAGGGAGAATTTGAAATCCGCCAGACTCGGCTCTTTGGTGTTGATCTGGCGCCAGGTGTCTGACAGCGGCAGGAAGCACTTCTCGATCTGCTCCGCCTGCGCCGCTGTGCATCGAATGACGGCCTCCGCCGCCTTCTTGGGCGCCTTGGCACTCAGAGATTTCTTGAGCGATTTCTCCTCTTGTTCACCTTCTTCTGCTTGGTCGTGCTCTTCTGCCTCTCCTGATCCTTCCTCTAGAACCGCCACTTCCTCCTCCTCCTTGGTATCTTCTTCAGCTGCTTGAATAAACACTAAAACAGCACCCGAAACATTCCAGCTGTGCGGCAATGCAAAGAGAATTTTGCTTGGTGCGAGAAGGGGCCTGTATGCGTGTTGTTTCTAAACTGTGCGCTTATCCGTGCACTATGTGTACTAGTAGGTGGGGGTCCATCCAGCGAGAGTTGTCTTTGTCCATGCTGCGAGAAATATAAATTCATTCACTGATTTTTCTCCGCATTTCACGTACAAACTCCATTCTTCAGGCGTACATGTAAGTTGATCAGCACGGGCACAGACGGCCCAGAGACAATTCTCTCGCTGGAAGGACTATAGTGTACCTATGAACAAAAAAGGTGATCTGTCTGCATTCTGTGCATTCGTCTAATACTAAACAGAAGAAGAAGAATAGAGTAGGGAGGGAGAGAGAAAAGAAAAAAGCACCATCCCTTTTGTTGTTGCGACAGCTGGAGCTTCTGTGGCTGCTACTGCCTCCTTCTCATCTTCGGCTTCTTCTTTCTCCTCTGCTGTATCAGCGTCTGCTGCCTTTTCTTCTTCCTTTTCCTCCTCCGCGTCAGCCTCCACTACTTCCTCCTCTTTCTCTTCTGCCGCATCCTCCTTGTCCTTGCTTTCTTCTGCCTCTTCTTCTGTATCAGCAGCAGCCGCAGCTTCTTCCTTATCGTCATCTTCTTTTTCTTCCTCCTCTGCAGCTTTATCTTCTTTCTCCTCACTCTCTTCTTCTGCTAGTACTACTTCCTTCGCTGCAACATCCTTGGCTTCCTCCTCCGCCTCCTCTTCTTCCTCTGATTTGGTAGGAATGGCGGAGGGTGGGAAAGCTCTGCGCAGTTTTTGCACAACCTTCTCCAACTGGCTTTTCTCTCCCTCCTCTGCGCCTCCCTCTCCACTGCCTTCTTCCACCTCGACGGCCGTGGTTTCTTCTGCATCAGTGTCCTTATTCTTGGCTCTGACTATCACGGTGGCTTTCTCCTCTGACTCTTCAACTTTTGCATGCTCTTCGCTGCTGCTAGATGATGATTCTGATTTCTCCTCGACTTCTTCTGCTTTGTCTTGTTCAGACTCCTCCTCATGCGCTATAGCTGCTTCCACCTTTTCGGTGCTCAATAGGTCGTTGGAAATATCTGAAATAATGTGTCCTTGTAACAGAATCGTGCAGTGCTTAACGGAACAACGAGAATGACAGCAAGGACGCACAGTAGAGATACCTACATAGGTACGTAGATCGAACTGAGTGAAAAAAGTTATGAGCAACACTTTAGTAGTAAAGTGACATCAGTGACAAAAATTAGCAAAACGTTAACTCCTTCCTGCATGCAAACATGTGCAACATACTAGTGTACTACTGTACGTACATGATACAGTACGTACGTACCATGCCATCAGATGCATTACGCATGTGACAGCATTGACTGGCAGTGCAAAAAAGAGGTGCATTCTAGCAGTATTACGTGCAGTAGTGCCGGAGACAGCGACAGTGGCAGGTGCCTGAGTAGTAGTGGTTGTGGTAGTGGTAGGTGCAGCGGCTGAAGTAGTGGGCGGTTGGTAAATTGCGGCGTTGCCTAACAACAGAGTGGTAAGCACTGTACCGAGCGGCAGTTGTCCGGTGTCGCATCCGAAGCCCTCGATGGCCCTAATGAGAGTGATGAGTCCGTCAGTGCTGCAGCGTTCGTAGACGGATCGCTGGAGACAGCTGAAGAAGGCCGGCATGTTGCGGCACTTGCCCGCCTGCAGCTCGGGTAGCGGCAGACCGCGAATGTGGCTGCTGCAGATCTCGTTATCGCGCAGCGCGGTGGAGATGCAGTCGAACATGCTGAGGAATTTGACGCCGTAGCGGTGCGTACAGATGAATCCGACCTGACTCTGGACGAAACTGAGCAGGGTGCTGTTGGAGCAGGACCGGAGGACGTTCGGGTTCAGACATTTGTCCAGCGCGTCGAAGTAGAAGTCGCACAGGGTCAGAAGCTCGCTGCGCGTGTAGTAGAGGGCGGGAAAGACGACGTCGGCGCTCGGCGGCTCGTGCGTTCGCAGCAGCTCCCAGGAATCGAGGAAGGGCCGGAGGCAGCGACCCAACGCCACCTGATCCGACGCTTTATCGCAGTGCGGACTTACTCGAATCGCTAAAATTATATGAAAAAAACATGTGGTGTGGTATGTACGTACCCTAGCTACGTACATACAGTACGTATACATTTTACATTCATTATGTACCATACACAAAGCTAAAGTCGTCCAAGCAACATCGTACCCCACTCATTTTTTCCTCAGGAACTAAGCGACGCAACAGCGGTCGAAAATTCCACGGCTAACTTTTGCTCGCATTGCCAATAAAAAACCGCTTGCGTCTAGCTGCTCTGAGTGGCGAGATATCGCCGATTTCCTTCAGTACTGAAATTGCGTTGACATTTTGGTAGACGCTAAACCACGCAAACCACGACACCCCACGACCCTTTACGCCCGATGCCCATTTTTATTGTTTTCTTTCATCATGTATGCATATTTCTACCACTTTTGATTTTTCGGGCGTTTGCAAGGTTTAGAGTTGCCCAATGGTCGAAGCCCAATTTGGCGATTTTAGTACTGAAGGAAATCGGCGATATCTCGCCACTGAGAGCAGCTAGACGCAAGCGGTTTTTCTTTATTGACAATGCGAGCAAAAGTTAACCGTGGAATTTTTGACCGCTGTGCTCTACATACGTCGCTTAGTTCCTGCGAAAAAAATGAGTGGGTATGATGTTGCTTGTGGACGACTTTAGTACAATACGCTCAGTTGGTACACTGACCTTTCAGGCAGCGAGAGGCCTGAATTCGAAGCCCACCCAGTACAAGGTAACGGTACATACAGTACTGTAGTACATACATACGTACATAGTACAGTTGTACCATTTTTATTGTGGCTTACGTACACCGTGCTGATGCCAAAGCGACGATGACGGACCATAAGCCCAAGACCCGGTAGCAGTTGCGGAAGCCTATCATATTGCTTGACGGTGGTGGCCCAAGTATCGCCAGTTCCTTCTTGCACCAGCAGTTGCTCTGTACACTTGAATGAGTACAGTGGCAAATGGACAGTCAATCAATTGTCGAGTCTGCCGCCACACACGCACCACCAGTGAAAGTTAGGGCGGAGGCCGAAGGTTATGGACTGAGCCGCAACAGAACAGTGCACTCAGCACTAATATGATCGGCGGTAAATAGACGGTAGTATAAACGTTGTGTTGAACTCAGCAGGGAAATGGAAAGGGGTTGGGCTGAGGCAATGATCCGGTCTCGTTGGTGGCGGGTTAAGAGAATGCGGGCGGCGACATACACGGTGGCGGGTGCGCCCTGCAGCGGTCGATGGTATGGTAGGCCTAGGCAGGGTGGTGAGGCGGAGTCTGCGGCCTGGGGAGGGCGAGTGGACCGCAACGGATAAGTGAAGTTGGTGAGGGGAGAAAATTCCTTTCCTCGTCTCTTGTGTCGTCGTGTTTCGGTGGTCGGTTTTTGTCTCCGAGATCGCCGGACGGTTGTGGCGTGGATTCGACGCGGTTGGTTTGCGGCGGTTGAGCAGGCGGGCGCGTGGCGATTTGGTCAGTGACGGCAGATTAGAAAATATATTTAAACATACGAGGACGGTGATTGTGGTGCCAAGGAGTATGTAGGAGAACAGAACAGAGCGAACACGGATCTTTCAAAAACAGTGTTTATGAGATATTATTCAATTATACACCCAACTCTTTAAGTACTAATAGTATGTACGTACGTACAGATCTGTATATGTACCTATTGTATGTACTACGTACCTCTCTG
Source organism: Epsilonema sp. ZAB3_2 (assembly GCA_030247985.1). Taxonomy (NCBI): domain Eukaryota; kingdom Metazoa; phylum Nematoda; class Chromadorea; order Desmodorida; family Epsilonematidae; genus Epsilonema; species Epsilonema sp. ZAB3_2. Next base: position 15,552 of record JASAMW010000955.1, read on the forward strand.
TAACGTACTTCTTTCTCTTTGCACGCTCGACTTACGAGTGTGTTGTAGACGTAAGAAGTATCGACTTTACTTCCGCGGACGATTCGGTCGGACTTTCCTCCTCCTTCCTAACCAACGGTGTCGCTGTCTCGGTTCGGTATGTATGTACAGACTACCTTTAAAGACACAAGACGCTCGTCCTGGACGCAGTAGTTACCCACCGCAAAACGCCGAGCTCTGTGCCCCGCGGATTCGACGCTGCATAATAGGGACGGGGGTCTTACTAACCGTATGCAGTCGTCGTTGTGTTGAATTCCTCCGTCTTGCTGAACAGTTTGTGTATTCCGTCCTTCGTAATGACAACCCAAGACTAAAGACTGCAAAACGACCAGAGCGATTAGAACACACACATGCACAGGTACACAACGGCACGTACAGTACGTACGTATGCACGGTTTTGGTGACAACAGTCCTTTTTTAGCGTCCGTCCACTGAATGGGTGTTATGGGTAGGTGAGGTATGTAAAAGTACTACGCTGAATATTAAACTTCGTATGTGCATACTTACGTTGTCTATGCAAACCTCTTGTAGGTGAGGCGGCGTACTGTAAAGGTCGGTGTATAACCCCTTTCAAATGTATCGCCTACATAGATTGCGCTGCTTAGTGCCTATGCATTAAGAGTATTCCATAAAGTTGGGGTTATAATGGCATCATGTTCACTATTGTCGTTTGACGTTTGACCAATGCAATGGGTCAGTACGTAGTGCAAATATCTGTCAATGGGCGGCTGGGCGGCATACGTTGATCAGGTTATACACCGTTATTTACAATAGTAACGGAGGAATGCGGACCGTTTGTAGTGTTTCCCTAAATGATCCTAATCTCTGACCCAATAGGTCAGTGTTACGGAACGATATGTACTTACGTATGTGTACGTTACATATGAAACATACCGTGCGTACGCGCTACAGTACTTCGTTATCAACCAAAACATAATGTATACGTACACAAGTAAAGAGTACATACTCGTTCATATCAACGGCAACTACGTACTACATACAGTACTATACACATACATATTACTGGCCAGGCGGGGGCCAGCTGATCTCGATATTCGATTAGGAGAGGAAGAAAAAAACACGAATGGACCGCGCGCGTTCTCTTCTCCTTCTCGCAGTTTTACTCCTTCAGTAGTGTTTGTCGAATCGTCGGAACGATTGCGCCGTTTTGCCCGCCGTATTCATTCGTTCGTACGCAACTGTGTGCGGAGCGGCGGAAACGATATATTTAATAATTGGGCGCAATGCTGCATTATTGTCGCATCGGAATTGCAGGGAGTAAAACTTCTTCGTTCATCTGCCTGGTTGCTGCGTTGGTATTTATTGGCAGGCCCTTGCCCATGACACTGGCCATGTAAAGTTTGCGGGCCGACGTCGGTCTTCCTTTTCCGTTGTCCGTCCAGTTCAAATATTTATACCATTCTCATGCACGTATGTACAGGTGGTGTAGTGCCTGCCTTCATAACACGGTACGTATGTACGTACGTTACGTTACATGCATGAGGAACAATAAATTTATTGTACCCATTTTTGCGAAGAGGTTGTGTATGAGGAGATGAATTGGGGGGCCGACCCTTGTGTCGAATAAAATTTTATTGACTGGGTACAAGGTTGGTCTTCGGCGATGATCGTTTTAAAGACTGACACAGTTTCGGCTTTGTGAGAAGAAATAATACGGCTCAAAATGTCATCTGATGAGGGAAAATTTGCTCACTATTCGGCAACCTTTCGGCCTTTGAACATATTATATTATTAGTTGCCCTACAGTACAGATACATATAGCATATAGGCCTACTAAATACGTACAGACAGATACATATACGTAATGATACAGATACCGAACAATACATACCCCTTTCCCGTTGAAACGGTCCATTTTTGGCTTTTAGGATACTATACGTTGGTACATGCATACTTGTTCTAATTTGCATTGCAATCAACAATTTATTTCTTACCTCTTCATCATCTGCTGCTGGAAGATATTGGTGGATTGGATATAAATGGACTGTTGTAGCTGTACATGTTGCTTTACGTACATAGGTGGTATTGTACCTACTGTATGTAGGTTAGCTGGTACCCTACGTACGTATATCAGTTAGAGCAAATTTAGCGTAACTAGCATTTGCACGAAAAATAGTACACATCGGGCGGGATTGTCACACTTGATCGGTGCACCGATTGATTTGTGGGTGTTATTTCGATTTGGCTATCTCAATTTGAATGTTTTTTTGGCCGCCGTATTTTGCTGCGCATAGACAGATCAGCAGTTCTTGTTTTTTCTCTGTGACAGTTTTTGCTGGCAGCGCATTACAAAACGACACGTCTTCGAATCTTCGCGATTTGATTTTGATTTCTGACCCAGAAACACAGTGTCAGCCCAGTAGGGCGATCGATCATCGGGGAGGCTGTCGCTTCGAATTAAATTTATTTCGTGCCCATCGCAACAAATGACACCGCCACCCAACAAAATACCTGGCGCAAGAGAACATTCGACTTGTCTCAACCTCTTTGCCCTCTTCTCACTCCTCCTTGACAAGCGTTTTGTCTTCATATACTTTTCAAATTGTTTTGCGGCAGGGTACCTACTTACTTTAGAATGGGTATCATCAAAAAGTTTTGAAAGTTCTGCGCAAAAAAGGGGTTGAGGAAAAATTATTGGAAAATATGACCATAAAACGGAAACTGGAAACTGTATAGGTACATTACAGTACATACATTACGTGTAGTACGTACTGTTCGAACGTTTGATCAAAATAGGCTATAGCTACATTACATACCTTACATAAAGATGCGTGGTACAACGTACATACATACGTACATGTTTCAGCTTCCAGTATCTGCTGTTTAGAGACCGCTGTACGTATGTAATGCCCACAGCCCCAGCAAATAACAGAGCATAAGTACATAAGTAATACTGTGTCGTGGACGACCACCATTCTAGGGTGTTTACTCGAATATGTCACCTCAAAAGTGCCCATAACTTCGGCATTAATGCACGGATTTCAACCAAAATTTTTTTATTAGAATCCTGAGAATTTATGAAACCATCATGCAAAATTTCAGTACTGTACATGCACTATTAACGAAGTAACAACCGACGCCTTTTCAGGCCCTATTTTTTGATGTGTCCATCTCCGTTCTCCAGCACTTGTGCAGCCGTCTCCAAAACTCTGGAGAAGACTCCTTTTCAAAGCATGTTCAGACTCAGAGCGATGATGGCAATGCTCCTTTTATACGTTTTTGCCAGTGGAAGCTGCAAAAGATCCGAATGGATGCTTGAATAGAGCGGAACAGCACACCTCCTTCCATGTGGACTTCAAAAATCGAGCACTTTTCACTCCACTTCCAATTTTGACCCCAAAGTTTGAGGCTTCGTAATTCCCTTCGTACTTTAGACACACTAATGAAATTTTGCATGCTTGTTTCCTAAATTCTCAAAATTCTAATAAAAAAATTTTGGTTGAAATCCGTGCATAAATGCAGAAGTTATGGGCACTTTTGAGGTGACATATTCGAGTAAACACCCGGTAGAAGTTCTCGCCCTTTTGTGCGAAAACGTGGACCTCTTACGGTGGTCCACGCGATATTACTTATGCTCTGTTATTTGCGAGGACTCGTGGTAAGTTCGGTAGTAATTTTTTTACAATAATTCCAACCGACCAATTTCTTCTGTTTCAAGGGGCGCAGGGCATGCATATTGTTGTTGCTAATTTACGTACATACAATACGCATTACTTTACACTGAAGTACCTACTGTAGCTCTGTTGCAAGATACGTACGCTAGAACAGAATTTGTGCCATCATCGGAAATACATTAGCATGGCTAATGCTCAGCAAACATTTTCAGTGGCAATTTGTGGCGATGTTCTTTGTTTTTCCTGCAGATGGTCTGCAAAAAACGCAATTGAAAGTCATATGAGCTGCTACAATCCAGCGCGCACCCGTATGTTGCAGTCAGTACGAAAGGTGACACATATCTTTCTGGCTTTATCATTTTTGTCACATTGCACAGCACACTATTCTTGGTTGTACAACTCCGCAAGGCCATTGCATTTTAATAGCGGAGATCTCGCAAAGATGAAGCTTCAAATCTGGACCTTTCTGCTTGGACTATTGGGTGTTGTTGCAGTTGCAAGCGCGCATCATGATGCAGACGACCATTTTGACCGTATTTTGAGGGAAGAGCGAGACAGGGTCAGACGAGGGGCTTCATCTTCAGAAGAGTCAGGGTCAGATGAAGAAGGTGAAGATGAAGATGAGAGAACTCCAGTAAGTTCGTGTACTGTTTGTACGTGCGATATTTTATGCATGAGTATGTATGTATGTAGGTAGGTAGGTAAGAATATAGTACATGTGTTGCACATGCTCGTATGTAGTACGTACGTAGGCCCATAGATACCTACGCAACGATTTGATTTTACGTGTGCCTTGGTGCCAGTGAATCAATAGTTGGGCCAGTATACATGGGGTATGCATGCATGCATGCGAAAATGTATGCATGTAGGGAAGCGAAAATCCGAAGACTGAAAACGCTAGATTTCTACAGCAAACAACCCAAATCCAATCCAAAGCTTGATTACTCGAAACCGGCAGAGAGGGAAAAGCCGCTTGTCCGATTTTACCCCACATATTACGCGTCTACGGTACAGTATGTACTAGTGATGTCAGAGTAAAATTCTGGGTAACTTTACCTGGGTTACCTGGCCGATTTTTGGCTGGGTAACTTTACTTTACTTTACCCAGAGCGAAAAACGTTTACCCAGCTTTACTTTTACCCAGAGCTAAATGGCCTTACCAGGTAAAATCGAAGGCCATCCAGGTAAGTATGTAGTACTTACCTGGGTAAAAGTCTGCCCACTCTTCAGTACTTACCCGGGTAATTTACCCGGGTAAAAACATGTATAAGGAAGCTCATTTTCAACAACAACAACAACAAAGTCTTTACTCGCCCAGATGCACACAAGTATTGAAGAACAACAACAAAGAAAAGAGAACAGCAAAGAAAAGAGAACAGCAGCACCCAATCCAAACAACACAATCCACTGACAAGAAATGAAAAACTACACCAGAACCCACCTCTCATGAATATTCATGATTCCTTTACGACAGGCAGATTCTTTTACAAGGCACACATGCACAAAATGCCGCCGGGGTCCGGAGAGCCAATGCCAACATTGGCGACAATGCTAGCATGCTCTCCATCAACGACTGCATTTTATGCCTCATTCAAAAATTCCCTAAAGCCAAAGTCCTCTTCTCATGGACATTTTAGTCCTCTTAGGAGAGTGGGACTTTTCCTATGGGCGGGTGCTAGCTCTCTGGTCTATTTCGTCCATAGAACAGGCACCATGACGAGCAAGGAGAGTGGAGGTGTCAAGTTAGACGTCGAGTCCACCCCCCTTTAAATATTCCGATAAATCGAAGGTTTTCAGATAGAATTTGAACGCAGAGACCGTTGGTGCTTCAACCACAGATTGCGGCAATTTATTCCAGGCATCAACCACCCTATTGGTTAAAAAATTTTCGAGCAACTTTTTATTACTCCATTTCTTATTGAGTGCTAATGAGTGCAGCCTACTTGGGTATGTACTTGTTCGAAATTCAAAGAAACGCTCCACCGAAACATCAAGATGACCGTGAAGCATTTTGTACACCAATGTTAAATCAAGCTGTAAATGACGCAGCTCAAGAGATGACATTCCCAGATATTGCAAACGTTGCGGATAGGTAAGATTTTCTCTTGACAACAGTCGCTTAGTAAATCGTCTTTGTACTTTTTCCAATCTATCAATGTCTTTTTTCAAGTATGGTCGCCAAACAGTAGAGGCATACTCAAGTTTTGAACGAACATAAACATTAAAAAGCTTTACCATGAAAGAATAGTCACGTGTTGAATAAAAGCACTTAAAAAGAAGCTTAGAAATAGTATGACCCGCTTGTGCTATCTTGTTTATATGCTCCCTAAAAGAGGGTACATTGAAATGATTATTATTGGATATAATCACTCCAAGATCCCGAATTGAAACAGTCGAAGGTATTAGGTTGGGGCCAAAGAAATACTGCTGGCATGGGTTACCGTAGCCCAAGTGGAAGACAAAACTCTTAGATATAGCAATATCCAACTGTGACTCTTTACACCAATTCCATATGTTCGTAATATCCTCCTGCATGTTTTGATGTCCAATTTGTGCATCCTGACGCGAAAACGTGACATACAGCTTTGCATCGTCAGCAAAAAGCTTTAGAGTTCCATGCTTAATGACCTTAGCCAGGTCATTGAAATATATCAGAAAAAGAGATGGTCCTAGGACACTTCCCTGCGGCACCCCACTTGTAACACTGATAGGGTCAGATAATACACCATCTACTACGACTCGCTGTTTTCTATTAGACAAAAAAGCTGCTATCCAGTCCTTGGCTAATCCCACGACACCATACTTCGCCAGCTTGGCAATCAATTTCCTATGGCTCACCGAGTCGAAGGCTTTAGCGATATCAATGTAAAGGACATCAATTATATTTCCATGGTCAATGGCTTCAAACCAATCAAAAGTCGTTTCAATTAATTGGCTTACTGTAGAACGGCCAGCCAAAAAACCATGCTGACCAGGAAATATTTTTCCCTTTACATGTTTCACTAATTCATCTCGAACTATGGATTCCATCACTTTACATGACTGACAAGTCAAACTAATTGGTCGATAATTATTAGCTTTACTCGGAGAACCTTTCTTCTTGAAAACAGGAGTGACATTTGCCTCCAACCATTGTTTTGGCAATGCACTGTACTGAAAGGATTTTTGAAAAATAATCGATAGGGGTTCGGCAACTGATAATGCCAAATTCTTCAAAAGTATAGGAGGAACAGTATCTGGGCCTGCGGACGTTTTACTACTCAGCGAACAAAGTTAGCGTAAACAATGTCAGGAGAAAATTCAATGAAGGAAAGGAATGAGTCGGATTGATCAATATTCCAATCCGGCATGTTTCCGTCATCGCCAATAAACACTGACCCAAAATATGCATTAAAAGCTTTAGCTTTCTCCTTGTTATTAATAATAGTATTGCCACTGTCGCTTATCAAGCATGGTATGGCCGCTTTATACGATAATTTTGACCTCACATAATTCCAAAATTGGGACGCATTTCGTTCTGTTAAAATTCGATTTTCCCGATTTCGCTTCTCAACTCGTTTTTGTCGTTGTGCCTCTTTCGATGCGTCTAGGTAATTGCGATAATTCACATTGCATGGATTATTCCTATACACCCGGTGAAGCCTGTACGCCCGTTTGCACAGCTTAACTGTATGCTTTGTAAACTGACAATTATTGGACAGGGCAACTGTACGTATAGGTATACAGGCATTCACAACGTGCATCAGAACATCCAAAAATTGCTCCCAATATTCGTCGATATTTTTACATCTACTAACAAATAGGGCTGATGTCTGTCTGTCTGTGTGTGTGTGTGTCTGTGATGCGAAAAACTCGCTCAGTTTTGCAGCTACAGCGTTCACCAATGGCTCATTCGAAAGCTTATAAGCCCAAGGGCGCCAGGAAGCCCTTCGATTTTTGATCTGATCAGTCGATCACCAATAATCGATCGATAATCGCTATTTTAGTACTAAAAGCGCGCAGATTCGCTCACACTCACTCAGTTTTGCAGCTACAGTGTCCATCCAGGGCTCTCCAAAGAGCTTATGCCCTCGAGGGCGCCAGGAAGGCCTTCGATTTGTGATATGATCAATTGATCACCACTTATCGATCAATAATCGATATTTTAGTGCTAAGAGCTACAGGCTGCAGTTACTTTTCTTCGTCTTCCACACATCCGTGTAAAATAATCAAACTTTGCAACAGAAAAAGCAAACCGAAGCTCTTCGATTTTTGATCTGATCAGCCGATCACCAATATTATTAAATCGATCGATAATCGATATTTTAGTACTAAGAGTACGCAGAAACAAAATGACGCATTTTTTCCCAGCCAGTGTTTGCAAATGGTCACGCCCGAAAGTGCACATGACTAAGCGGGAGATGTGCCAAAGGGTTGCCAGGTCTGCAAAAGGGCTGCCAGATTGCTAATGCGCAAAAAAGGGTTGCCAGATCTGCGATGCGATAGGGTTGCCAACTCTGTGAAAGGGTTGCCAGATGTGCAACTTTTTGCCAATTGTCCAAAATGGTTGCCAGATTAGATACATAAATAAAGTTTCCATATCTACAGTACACAACAGGGTTGCCAGATCTGCAAAAAGGGTTGCCAAATTTGCAAAAGGTTTTACTGCGAAGCTGTAACGGGCCACTGGTGACACAAATAATTCACCCCAAGTTTTCATAGCGAAGAGCTTATTGATATCGTCATAATTTGCGCTTCTATAGTCACGAATCTTGAGACTTTTTGCGATAACCAGCCACCTGCGGCCAGCTTCGCTGGCCTTGCTGGCTTCTCCCTCGCAGGTACCGTGCAGTCTCCAGAAGTTGGAGCTTTCTGAATACACCGATATATGTAACACCGATATAATATGGGACCACATTTATACACTACGTTGTTTCTTCATATGCCCATCCTTCATAGCCAGACACATTTTCTACATACATTTATGTCATTCATGAACAGACACACATTTTCTTCATACATTACACCGATATATAGGGGACCACATTCTCCTTGAGCCGTACCCTTCATGTCATTCGTGAACATTTTCTTCATACTCTATGTCATTCTATGTCATTCGTGAACTTCTGTTAGTGGATCCCTTTATGTCATTCGTGAACTCTCCTACTTCTGTAAGCGCTCTTCATGGAAGAACGGACAGATGGACAACAGAACAGCTCCTCTACTCTTTATATCATTCACATTTGGTCAGCAGCCTCTGAAAATTTCTTGCTTTCTGATTACACCGATATATAACACCGATAAATATGGGACCACATTTATACGCTATGTTGTTTCTTCATATGCCCATCCTTCATAGCCAGACACATTTTCTACATACATTTATGTCATTCGTGAATAAACACACATTTTCTTCATACATCACACCGATATATAGGGGACCACATTCTCCTTTAGCCATATCCTTCATGTCATTCGTGAACATAATTTCTTGCTTTCTGATTACACCGATATATATAACACCGATATAATATGGGACCACATTTATACACTATGTTGTTTCTTCATATGCCCCACATTTTCTACATACATTTATGATAGCCAGACACATTTTATACATACATTTATGTCATTCGTGAACAAACACACATTTTCTTCATACATCACACCGATATATAGGGGACCACATTCTCCTTTAGCCATATCCTTCATGTCATTCGTTAACAAATTTTCTTGCTTTCTGATTACACCAATATATATAACACCGATATAATATGGGGCCACATTTATATACTACGTTGTTTCTTCATATGCCCATCCATCATAGCCAGACACATTTTCTACATACATTTATGTCATTCGTGAACAGACACATTTTCTTCATACATTACACCGATATATAGGGGACCACATTCTCCTTGAGCCATACCCTTCATGTCATTCGTGAACATTTTCTTCATACTCTATGTCATTCTATGTCATTACACCGATATATAGGGGACCACATTCTCCTTGAGCCATACCCTTCATGTCATTTGTGAACATTTTCTTCATACTCTATGTCATTCGTGAACTTCTGTTAGTGGATCCCTTTATGTCATTCGTCACATTCTATTTCATCATACCCTTTATGTCATTCGTGAACGTGAACCTTTTCTTCATACCCTAGGATGATGTCACATTTATTTCTTCATACCCTTTATGTCATTTGTGAACATTATGTCATTCATGAACGTTTCTTCCTACCCTATGTCCCCTCATGTAATTCATGAACGTTTTCTGGTGGATGACATCACACTCTATTTCATCATACCCTTTATGTCATTCGTGAACATTTTCTTCATGCTCTTTATGTCATTTGTGAACTCTCATAGAGCGGATGACGTCACATTCTATTTCATCATACCCTTTATGTCATTCGTGAACTCTCCTAGAGCGGGTCCCTTTATGTCATTCGTGAACTCTCCTAGAGTTGATGACGTCACATTCTAACTCTCCAAGAGCGGATCCCTTTATGTCATTTGTGAACTCTCCTAGAGTGGATGACGTCACATTCTATTTCATCATACCCTTTATTTTCTTCATCCTCTCTATGTCATTCATGAACTCTCCCACTTCTGTTAACTCAACCCCCTATGTCATTCGTGAACTCTCCTACTTCTGTTAGCGGACGAACGGACGGACGAACGGACGGACGGACGAACAGCTCCTCTATTTATAAGTCATCACACCGATATATAGGGGACCACATTCTCCTTTAGCCATATCCTTCATGTCATTCGTTAACAAATTTTCTTGCTTTCTGATTACACCAATATATATAACACCGATATAATATGGGGCCACATTTATATACTACGTTGTTTCTTCATATGCCCATCCATCATAGCCAGACACATTTTCTACATACATTTATGTCATTCGTGAACAGACACATTTTCTTCATACATTACACCGATATATAGGGGACCACATTCTCCTTGAGCCATACCCTTCATGTCATTCGTGAACATTTTCTTCATACTCTATGTCATTCTATGTCATTACACCGATATATAGGGGACCACATTCTCCTTGAGCCATACCCTTCATGTCATTTGTGAACATTTTCTTCATACTCTATGTCATTCGTGAACTTCTGTTAGTGGATCCCTTTATGTCATTCGTCACATTCTATTTCATCATACCCTTTATGTCATTCGTGAACGTGAACCTTTTCTTCATACCCTAGGATGATGTCACATTTATTTCTTCATACCCTTTATGTCATTTGTGAACATTATGTCATTCATGAACGTTTCTTCCTACCCTATGTCCCCTCATGTAATTCATGAACGTTTTCTGGTGGATGACATCACACTCTATTTCATCATACCCTTTATGTCATTCGTGAACATTTTCTTCATGCTCTTTATGTCATTTGTGAACTCTCATAGAGCGGATGACGTCACATTCTATTTCATCATACCCTTTATGTCATTCGTGAACTCTCCTAGAGCGGGTCCCTTTATGTCATTCGTGAACTCTCCTAGAGTTGATGACGTCACATTCTAACTCTCCAAGAGCGGATCCCTTTATGTCATTTGTGAACTCTCCTAGAGTGGATGACGTCACATTCTATTTCATCATACCCTTTATTTTCTTCATCCTCTCTATGTCATTCATGAACTCTCCCACTTCTGTTAACTCAACCCCCTATGTCATTCGTGAACTCTCCTACTTCTGTTAGCGGACGAACGGACGGACGAACGGACGGACGGACGAACAGCTCCTCTATTTATAAGTAGATTTTCTGATGGGCAACCTTTGCCATGACTGTATGATGGTCACAATTATATATTCTTGGTCCGTCATACATACACTGTATAAGGCCAGGTTCAGATTCAAATATTAGATCGAGAATATTGTCCGGATAATTTCTTGTAGGAAATTGGACACACTGTTGTAGACCGTTTGCAAGAACACAATCTAAAAATTTCTGTTGTGCTTCCCCAATAGCTAATAGGTTTTCCCAATCGATCTTTGAAAAATTGAAGTCACAAACAATTACTGAAGGTGTACCAGCTGAGAGAATATCGTCAAAATTGTCGCAAAGTAATGTAACCTCTTGCTCTGTTGGATTAGGTGTTGGCCTATAATAGCACCCTAAATCTAACGTAGAATCCTTAGCCATTACCAATCTACACCACACTGACTGAAACTCGTATAAATTTTGATTTCTGTTAGATAGGGCCATCGATTTTATGTCTTTCGGGACCATGATAACAACACCTCCTCCTCTCCTTTCGTCCTCTCTGTCTGCTCTGTACACTGCATACGAATTAGCATACGGAAGTAAAAAATGCGGTTCATTGGGAAGCAGCCAAGTTTCTGTAAGGCATAATATCGGTAAATTATCAAGGCCTACAATCAATGATTCGAGCTCCTCTACCTTTTGTCGCACCTTTATGCTTCTTACATTCAATAGAACGATGTCCCGCAGTACTGTTTGTGTCTTACAATGGTGTTGAGCTGCGAGAAAGTTCAGGGGTTGGCGTTGTTTTGCGAGTTGCGAGGGTGGCGATTGCCGCGACGCTCGACCACCTTCCAGTTGTAGATACTGTAGCTTTTTGCCGGATTTGCCTCCGCCAACTTGATCTTCTCCTCCACTAACATGCGATGGTAATCTTGCTGCTGCACTGTCCAGTCGTCTCGAATGTACTTGTTGTACCACTCACTACCCGCCGTCGTCAATTCTGGAAAAGTGGTACAAATGGTCTTCGCGTTGGACATGACCTTTCTTTTGGAATCCGCTGATTTGCAAAGGACTTTCACTAGACGAGGATACGGTAATCCGTTTGTAGCACACTTCTTTCTCTTGGTCGCGTCTTCAGGGCCCATACGAAAAACTGACTCGATATCAGCTGGATCAGCGCCACTCCGAACGAAGATATCCGTCACCACCTCCTCATCGGATCTCTGGCCATCTTCCTGCATTCCAGTGATGACCATGTTGTTCTTTTTGGCTTGACGCCGCTCTCTCTCGTCCAGTATGTCTGAGATGGCTGCAGCTAGATTTGGTGGCTGCTTCTGCTGGTCGCGCTCACTTTCGAGCTTGGCTATACGCAGCTCCAACGCCTCAATCTTCTCATCCTTCTTGTTCAGCTCCTCCCTCAATGTATCCACTACATCCTTCATGCTCTCCATCACCAACTTCATCTCGTCCACCGCTTTTCTCATTGGATCCGTCAGCTCAGCAGCCAGTTGGCGAAAAGAGTCCACAGAAGACTTGACTGCAGATTTAGCTGCCGTTTGGATCGTCTCCTCCAGATCCAGTTCGCTCGCTGACTGCTTAGATTTGGATCCAGCCGGCATACTTGGAGGTGAAGATGAGCTCTTTTTCAGCGGAGAAACGATTGGCGACAGAAAAACGTCTGAGGATTCGTCAGATGAGGGTTGGCCTAGGGAAACAGGAGAAGAAAGGCCCACTTGAGCAGACGGATTTTTCGACTTTTTCCTTTTCTTCTTTGGAGAGGTGGAAAGATTTGGCTCAATTTGACTGTTGCTCGAGTCCTGAGTTGCAGGCGAAAGATTCGAAGGCTGCGGCGAAGATAAAGCTCGAAGAATTTGATAGTTGGAACCAACAACAGCTGATTTTGATCCTGTGCGACGAGCCGATCTCAGGATCATAAACTGAATTGTGTCGCCGAAACTGAACCAATCACCATAAAAGTCGCTCAGAATATGTAGTCGAACACGAGGAATTTGTTGCTGTAGTCAGTTTTTTGGAAGAATCAATCAAATCAATAAAAAATCGATAATATTGGAAAAAACGGGGAACCAACCGCCTCTTGCGTATGCAAATTTTTGCAAATGCAAATTTTCAAGAAAGAGTGCAGTTTCATAGCAAGACGTCTTTCAAGATGTAACTTTTGGTGTGGTGTAGGAATAATATAGCAGTTCTGAATGGTGCAGTGGTACATAAATTTCATTGTATCAATGGTAGCCACCTGACTACGGCTTATTTTGACTGTATGTGCATACAATATGGGAAAAATCCAGGTGCGATTTTACCCGGGTAACTTTCTCAGATGCAGTTTACTTTACCTGGATGGGCTTGTGCTGGGTAAAGTTACCTGACTTTACCTGGCCTGATGCATTGCTGGGTAATTTTACCCGTACTTTACCTGTTCTAAAAAGACCCAAGTTGACAACACTAGTATGTACTTACATACCTTACCATAATAATACACTGTACGTCTTCATAGACATTGAACAAGAAGAAGCTGAAGTGCGAGCAGCTTCAAAAATGCATCAACAAGTTCAACAGGGCTTGCTGGAGAGAGTAAGCATCATCTATCCACCATGTGTAAAATACGTATTGCATCGCATCTTACACTTGTACTTAACATACGTATGTATGTCAGTGCAACGGTATACCTTGGCATGTGTTTTGTGATGAAGCTGGTACGAAAGCAACCGCAACAAGGATGGCAGCGTTCAGGAGAAAGAGATTCATCTGATTCTGGAACAGGTGGATGCAGATGACTTTCTCGAACTGGTCGACGATTATGAAGCAAAGTATTTCGACGAAAACATCAGGGCTGACAAGAACTACACCAAGTGCATGACAGAGAAAGGCCGCAAGAGGGGAGTGGACTTGTAAGAACTGCAACATTCTTTTTACCTGCATGCAGCATACTGTACCGTTCCTTTGTATACGTACGTACACGTACATAGTACATTATGTACTGTACATCATGGCTGGTCACCATTGAATTTGATGACTGGGTCTCCACTTTTAATTCAGTTGCGCTGACCAAAGGGCAAGACCTGTCGACCAGATCAAAGAAGAAAGAAGGAGGAGGAAGCGAGGAGTATCTGAATCAGATGAGAAAACGCACACCGACTGCTGGAGCCAAGGATTGGAGGACTGCATGGCCAAGTGAGATGCTGCAACTATACGTACGTATGTACATACGGCTTTGTCGAATTATTGTGAGGGCTCGTTCACATCGGAGGCATGCGCTGGTGTGTCAATGCCACGGAGTGGATACTTTCTGCGTAATACTTAGAGATGGGCCGAGACTGGATTGTTGCTGAAGACGAGACCGAGACCGAGACTTAGATTTTTTTCCGAGACCGAGATCGAGACCGAGATTAGGGAATTTTGTCGAGACCGAGATCGAGACCGAGACCGAGTCTAAGTATTGGTATAAAACCTTATGGAATTACGTTCTTATTTTTTCTGATGGTCGTTTTCTATGAAAATAATAACAGGTGAAAACAGTGGCGAATAGGTGCGTCACTTCTATTTTCTATATTACCTGGGTAAAATCGCCCCGCAGGGGAAATTTTTTCATAATAGGCAGCTAAACTCTTGAGTGGAAATAATGAAAATTGCTTGTGAAAGCACGATTTCAATTTAGTCTCGGTCTCGCCTAAAATAGGCCCTAAAAGTTGCGAGACCGAGACCGAGACCGAGAATTTGAAAATTCTAAAGTCGAGACCGAGACCGAGATCGCCAAAAATGACCGAGATTTCCGAAACCGAGACCGAGAGTCTCGGCCCATCTCTAGTAATACTCCGACTCTGAGCGCATTTCGCATCCGCTATACAATGACAGCCTTTACTTTGACATGCCCACAAAATTAGGGCAATTTCAGAACAAGTACAGTACCCATGGCGCTAAGCACCTGTAAATACGGTGTGCATGCTTGGTTTTGACAGTTTTTGGTATTGATCAGGTATCCGTTCGTGAACTCGGAAATCGAGCTGGATATGGCGAAATGCGATCGCGACTGGGGCATAACCAAGGCTGAGATGGACATCACAAAGCGCATGAACGCTGACATGATGACACAGTTGACCAAGAACAGAAAAGTCCACAAAATGTGAGCTGCATTACAAACGACGCAAGGTCGCACACCAGGCACATACGTACTACGTTACGTTTACGTACAGTAGGTCTAATTCTTCTCACAGAAATTATATAGTATTTTTATATTATTTAGAAAGATAAGATATCTTGCTCTAGGATGAACACCATCAGAGCTGCACTGAATGGTGGCGCATCGATTGCAAAACTGGAGAATGAAATTGACCACAAGGAAGATGAGGAGGAACAAGCAGAAGATCGAAAGATCCTGAGAGACGTCAAGCGAACATTCAAGCTTCGCTAAATAAAATCAGCAATATACTGTACTCACAATTCTCGTTTTGTAATGAATAGCGATTATTTTTTGTTGTAGTTTCAGCTGAAGCTGAGTAAAAAGGGGGTAAAAATAAGTCAATAATTATTGCTGATGCGCAGAGTACGCACCAGGATATGTATCGCTCATGTCCAGGTACCGGCTTCCAACTCAAGACCTCTGTGTAAACAGCACTAGAATCTATACGAAAATTCTCATTTGCAATATCCTTGTTGATGCGGTTGTATAAAATAGAATTGTTCCAAATAGGATAAACATTGTCCAGCTTCTTCTAGTTGCAATTTCAACTCAAGTATAAAATTGGCGTCTTATCGTACCTATCTGAAAGAAAACGAAGTGAAGGCATTGTTACCATATCCACGCCTCTCAGTGCTATTTTTGCACCCTGGGCAAAGAAAATATTATGAAACTTCTATTCGCCGTGTTATTTGGCGCTATTGCAGCCTTTGCTCAAGCTAACGATCCCCCAGTCATCGAAGAAAATGAAGCAAAGTCGCAGGAAGGCAACGAACTGCCAGTAAGACAAACACCGTCATGTGATGTTTTACCCTCATAAAATTTTTCAAGTTTACGCATTGTGCATCGTAAATTTATTCAAGGAAAGCACCAAGGACAAGCTGCCATGTGAGGAACTACAGAAATGCTTGAATACCGCGGATCGCGTCTGCTGGGGAGAGTAAAGGCTCATTCACATTGGAAGGAAATGCGCTCGGCGTACACACATACCGTACGCCTGACGCACGCTGTACGATACGAAAGGGTCCACCAATCCAATGTGGCCCGCCGCGAATGTCCATGAAACGATGAGCGCACGCCAGCGCATGCTTCTGATGTGAATGCGCCATAAGAAAAAGCAATTGTATAACATGTAAATACATACCTACAAAGGAAGCAACGTCATACATACTACACCGGGCATTTGCTTGATTTCTGTGCAGGTTCTACTTGATCAATAAAGCTAAGAAGCCAGCTGATGAGCCACTGGTGCCTTTAATCTTCAATCAGGTCACAAAGGATGACTTTCTGTCGGTGGTGGACAAAATCGAAGCTGAATATCACAAGAAATTTTTGGAAGCGGATGTGGCTTTCTCCAACTGCATGGAGGGAGTGGGACGTCGAAACTACGTTGACTTGTACGTAAGGCGCGATGAATCTCAAAATCTAAACGGCAACCAACGAGTCAAAAACCATCCGTTCCGTGCACTTTCGTTTCAAGGTGGAAACAAAGAGAGCGGACGTAGGAGATAAATAACTGCCTACCATTTTGTTGTGGTCGACCACAGGAAGGTTGGATGTCGAGACATTTTAGCTGCTCAAACCAGCGACCTCTGGATGTGGACGCCAGGATGAGACGGTTCAAACGATCGGTGGATGCTTCAAACAAGGAGGACAAGGAAGAGCCGAACTGCTGGAAACAAGGACTCATCGACTGCATGAAGCAGTAAGCCTATAAAAAAAATCACAGTACAGTATATTGCACATCATTACTAAGTGATGTACGTATGTGTAGTGAATTAGTACATACGACCACACACATTCACAGATATAATCGTATAACACATACCGTCAGTCCCCACCTGGTATACATGCATAATGCGAACATTTCCGATTCAAGGTGTTTTGGGTAAAAATATGTAAAAAAAACAGGGTGTCTCACGTAGACCTACCTAACGACTCAGCCTTATAACTTCCGTATTACAGTAGATATCAAGCTGAAATTTTGTCCCCAGAAACCCAAGAATATACCATACTTTGTGGCAAAATTTGAGCCAGGTATGTCAAGCAGGGATGAAATTATGAGCTTGACCACTTTTTTCAGCATTTCGAAATCAGTGGTGCCACTATTGACCTCGACAGACCCTTGAAGGCTGTTATGGGCAGTAAATCGCCTGTATTTTTGAATCCTTTGTGTTCTGGACTGTGGTGATGTTCGGCCATTGTTGTTCCACCATATTGCCATGTTGGATAAGCTGCTTGACCATGCTGAGCAAAAGATTCTAATCTCAAAACCATGCTCAGTGCAGGAAAATGATAAAAACAGGGTCAAAAATTTATAAGCCTGTAATTTCGTTGGCTGTGGGCCTATCTTACTCAAATTTTCCCACAAAGTATGGTATATTCTTGGGTTTCTGGGGACAAAATTTCAGCTCGATATCTACTGTAGTACGGAAGTTATAAGGCTGAGTCGTTAGGTAGGTCTACGTGAGACACCCTATAGTAGTCAAAAAGTCGCCCGCAACACAACGAAAAAATATCCTACTGTACTAAACGCCGACCGCGGTAGTCATTACATCATGGCAATGACATCAAATCCCTCTGCATGAACGAATGATTGTACATAATGCGCGTACGTATGCAGGCACCCATTCACATCTGAAGCTGTGGCGAAGGAAATGTCCGCTTGCGACAAAGAGCACAAAATTACCGAAATGGAGTTCCAAACGGCCACCGAAGTTGGACAGACCATCATGACCCATGTGCTGAAACTTCCCAACGTTCAGACACTGTAAGCCCGAAGTTGTTGCTTTGTGGGCTAATTCAATAAAATAAAACAAATCTTATATTGCATTGCTATTTGTTGTTCGGGGTTTTAGATTAGCCGAAATTTACAAAGAAAGCACCAATGAAGACGAAAAAGAAGAAGAAGAGCCGAAGGAGGAAACAGAAAACGCTGAAAATGAAGCATAAATACAAATTTTCTTCACATTTGCATGAAGTGATCAGCTGGAATGATTCATAATCTTTACTCATGCTCAATATTATGGCAGTGACAAACAAGAGCCAGTAATGTAGCGAAAACTTCGCATCTCTATCAGTGACATGAGACTGAGATTGCAATAACTCATGTGCATATTGTTTGTACACCACTATACACTACACGCACAGTATAGTACAGTACAAAACTGGCTTTAAGGGGGGCTCGCACAAAAAAAGTTGTTGTCGCGAAATAAAAAATAAATAGTCAGAATATATGCAATTTTTAATGACAAATTTAAAAATAAAAAAGAAAATTTTAACAATTTCTTAACAGTCGGTTTTTACACGCATTTGAAGGTTTGGAGGCCCCTTACTATAGACCTTAAAAACGTCCGATATGTAACTTCTTAACCCCACTATCAGATTCCCCATTAAATTTGCTACAAAATCATTCATGTGTTCTTTATCAGAGATGGTCACTATATGTCATGTGGCAAAAAAACCGACTGCAAGTCCAGCTTTTTCTCATACAATCAGTATAAGCTGTAAGACAAATCGCCATGACCAGAGAGCAAACGGACGTCCGGACTAGAACGAGAGTGGCGACTTGCCTTACAAGTGACGAGTTCGAACTTCTGTTGCGGCTGTTGCATGCGTCAGCTTATTAGACACGAGGAGCATTGGTAGCTCAAGCGTATTTGCTGTGTGTTGACTGTATCGGTAGTGGACGGTAGCATTTTCAATATTTATCTGACTATACATTATGTACAGGTACGAGAGCGAACACAAAGTGAGCGTCAGAGCGTCAAGAACAAGCGAGAGAACGAATGAGAGCGAAAGAGAGAAGCGCCTATATTTATACCGCGCGCGAACAAAAATACTGCAACTGTTCCTACTAAAATTACCGTATGTGTCACATCTCTCCGGGGTTAGAATATTTTTCGTCCCCGAAAAATGAAGAAATCAAAAATTAGCACGATAAGCCTAGGTACGTACAATTAGGATGAAATATAAAATGAAAGAGTTACTAGCGAACAAATAATAATTACGACAATAGTAGCAGTTTGGAACGTACACTAATAATATAATAAAAATACGTAAACCTTATCAGTCTTCCAATAAACATTCAGCAAAAGCCTAAACTAGTATAAAATAGTGAATGTATACTACAATAATAACAGTACAGTAATAATACAATAATGCAACTAGTGGATGAATACAATTAGAGACGCGAAAACGTACCAAATATGCGTATGTAAAATGCTAGATACATGAACATGGATAGTATACTATGCAAGAGCATGGGGAAAACAAGAGAGCACTTATTGAAAGCAAAAGAAAAAATACAGGCTACATGTACGCATTTACAGTGCATGATAAAATCGATGTGCAATTTACATTCCATATTTTACAAGGACGGTTTTGTCTAGACAAGTTAGATAATGCCATTTAGGTACATACATACCTACATAAATGTACGTAGTCCGTGAATCTTGGTTGAGTTGAGTGGGTAGCAAAGCTATGTACTGTAAGTGTGCATACACAAATACTAAATTACAAAAACTACGAATATAGGTACCTATTTCTGTGCCGTGCATTCAGCATAATAAGGGTTCGGTCTGGTAAAAGAAAATTGATGTTTTTATTTGAATAATAGATAAATGTTGAAGTGAACCTTTATTATACTGTATTGTACTACACAAAAGCAAACGAACCTGAAAAAGTTACAGTGAATAAAATTACAATAAAAGAACAAAGCTAGTGCCTGAGATGTAAATACCTAATATTTATTTTTACCGATGAGGCGTCGTCTTCATGAAAAATTTCGCTTGCGTCCGTGCCAGTTCATGAGGCGAAGCTACAGTAATCAGTTGTCGGTAGAGCTAAATAGTCGTCAGTGTGCAGTGCAGTGTCGTGTCAGGGGTAGGCTGTGACTGTCTTCTCCGGGGTTAGCTCCAAGCCATCTTGGTGTCGTTCCTTTGTCCTGTCAGGTTTCAAACCAGCTGGGCCAGTGGCTGTGCTGTGCATGTGCAACGATGAGCTGATGTTTTCTTGGGCGAAGATATACAGTAGTGCTTGAAGACTATGTACGTAGTTTATGTTCGTAGCTGGGAGTATGTCCGTAATACAATACCATTAGTTGAGGACGTAGTATTTGTAGCAGGTGATGAAGATAGGTACTGTACGTAGTTGCTTCTCTTGTATAGTTCTGAATTAGCTCACGCCATGTAGGTTCAGTAGTATTTTTGCTCCGGTCGTGGTTCAAAGAATTGGTGAAGATTACGTACGTATTTGTGGAAGGACTGGCAATACTGTTCTCACGTAGTTGGAGTGCCAATCGTCGCTGCGGTTATTCTGGAGACTGTGGACTCTGTCGTCGCGCTCGATTCACATTCCCCTTTCTGCACTCACTAGTGGAATGTCCATACCATCTGTGGTTCGCGCAGTACTGAGTGTTGCAGTTTCGAGCGGTGTGTCCTTTTCTGTTGCACAGCTGACACTTGTCTTGTCGATCGTTATGTCTCTGTTTGGTCCAACAGTCATTGGCAGTATGACCATGGCGTCGACAATAGTCGCACTCCACAGACTGGCGAGAACTCGATGAGGTTACAGCATTGCTTTGCTGTGTGGGAGAAGAGGACAGCAGTGTTCTGAGTGCCTCCACCAAGGCATCCTGCTGCTGTTGCATGGTTTCTTGCATGATGGATTTGAGGTCGTTTTTGAGCATTTCAACTTGCGACTGGACCAACTGCTGCTGAGCCGCGGCAGCCTGCGGAGCAGACTGGGCTGCTTGTTGTGCTTCATCCATGGCGATGGGCGTGATGTACGGAAGTTAGAAAAATGATGAACGAAGTGTACATATAGAACGCAGCTGAGACGTAAAGCAAAAAGGAAAGAAGGTGATAATTAGTCGGACGTGTGCAAGATGCTGAAGCGGAGGAGAAGTCCGTCAGTCTGTCCTGTTTAGGATTTCCGCTGGTCGGGACACAGAACGGAATCCGAGATATGGTACGTAGGGATGTACGTAGTATGTACTGTAGTGTAGGTACAATAAAATCCGTTCTAGGAAATCCGCCGGTCGAGACACAGTGCAGACTCCTAGAGTAGGTACATGTACAACACTGTTTTTACTGTACGTATACGTGTGGTACAGCTTTTGCGCAGTCGACGAGCAAGTGATGATAAATGCAAGAAGCGAAGATGTGCGTCGGTGCGTGAGATGAGGGAACAGGAGAGAAAGAATGCAATATGGTCGAATGGTGTATAATACGTACTGTGTATGTATGCTGAAAGAGTCGACTTCTTGTTTTGCCACTTTATTTTCCATTGGGCATGCGTACAGTAGTAGCCAGTGGCGATTCGGCTTATTTCTTTTGACTTTGGAGCTCTTGCCATAATTATCGTTTTACAGCTTTATTTCCTTGCGACGGAGATGAGAGAGGTATAAAGAGAGGTGAAAGAAAACTAGTAGCGGTCCGTTTGAG
Source organism: Epsilonema sp. ZAB3_2 (assembly GCA_030247985.1). Taxonomy (NCBI): domain Eukaryota; kingdom Metazoa; phylum Nematoda; class Chromadorea; order Desmodorida; family Epsilonematidae; genus Epsilonema; species Epsilonema sp. ZAB3_2. Next base: position 37,578 of record JASAMW010000955.1, read on the forward strand.
TGAGTGAGCAATGACACTTTCCTGATGTGTACGTACGTAACGGCAATTATTCTTTGTTCGACCAATGCATTGTTGTCTGCGTGCAGTAGCTGTCGTCAGAGAGACGAGAGACGGTGCGCAATGTCCATAATGCCATAATAACTCCTACACCGCGGATTTGTGGCCATTGCAATGCAATTTCCTTTAGGCCATGAGTTGTTGACGGTAAGTGTACCACGTTTACAGCATATAGTATGCATGTACTGTAGGTACGTTGTCGAGCGAAGTGTGCCCATGATTATTTTTAGCAACTCGAATGTACGGAGTGCACGTATGACGTGTGATGACGTCGAAGAGATGAGCGGAGTTACTTCTGATCCGCTGTTGAATGGCGCCGTTGGGCGCGTGCAGCATTGAAAGCTGCAGAGGGGTAGGGACAGAATGCCTACCGTAGTCTTGACTAGCATGATGAAGCATGCGTACAAAGTCGCTGAGTATATGTACACGCTGAGAAAGAGCGAGTGCATGCGTGTTTCTCTTGAGTGGGCTTGTCGCCGTGAAGATTATGCTTCTGTTTATGCATGATGCCTTTTCGCTTTTGCAGCATTTCATGTTTCGCTAGGGTCTCCAGCCCCTGGAAACGGAAGATGAGCTAATGAGCTCGGCCGTCGTACCGCGGCCTATGCCATTTGGGGCACGTTGAATGAAGATTGGCTCGCCTGTCGGCTGGAGATCCGACAGCATGCGGCTCTCATTTCGTGTTTCGCTAGGGTCTCCAGCCCCTGGAAACGGAAGGTGAGCTAATGAGCTCGGCCGTCTTTCCCGCGGCCTATGCCATTTGGGGCACGTTGAATGCAGATTGGCTCGCCTGTCGGCTGGAGATCCGACAGCATGCGGCTCCCTGGGTCTGTTGCCCAGGGCGCTCCTCCTGGACGGAGCAAACATGCCGGTTAGCTATTCCGACATGAGTCAAGAGGGCATGCTCTTCAGGTGTCCGAGTGTTTGGAGGCGTCGTCGCAGGCCCCATTGTCACTGGACGTTTGTGACCTGAAGAGTGGCAGATCGGCGCTGACGGAACGACGGGAACCCAGAGGTTGACTTCATTGCGAAGTTTTACCCCGCCTTATGTAGAGTAGACGAATGCGTAATGACGCATGAAGATACAATGTATCGACGAATCGCACGTATAAAAGAGTGCGTGAAGATGCATAGAGGAGAAGATGTTCCGACACGCTGCTGATGCTAACTATCCAGCTGTTAGCGATGTAGCAGAAGCAAGTAAGCTAGTGCAAACTAGCTATACGTCGACACTTGCTCCCTACTGCCTGCTTCTGTCTTGACATTTGAGACTAGTTGGACACATAGCCTCGGCCGAAGGCTTATCACATAAGCCAGGTGGGAATGTACGTAAATGTACGGTAACGTACGTACTGTATGTACAAGTAAGTACAGTTATTTACACCTGGGAGTTCTCTCTCCAGGTATATATACAAACATACGTATGCTTCTTGAGTCCTGCAATTGCTGTTCTTGATGGCCATGCTTGAGCTGGTGAACAAGAGAGTGTTCACGGACTGGAACAAGGTGATGAAACTTGAAGAAGAAACCGCAAACAGAAGGAGCATGACGCACCAAACTGTAAGACAAATCGCCATGACCAGAGAGCAAACGGACGTCCGGACTAGAACGAGAGTGGCGACTTGCCTTACAAGTGACGAGTTCGAACTTCTGTTGCGGCTGTTGCATGCGTCAGCTTATTAGACACGAGGAGCATTGGTAGCTCAAGCGTATTTGCTGTGTGTTGACTGTATCGGTAGTGGACGGTAGCATTTTCAATATTTATCTGACTATACATTATGTACAGGTACGAGAGCGAACACAAAGTGAGCGTCAGAGCGTCAAGAACAAGCGAGAGAACGAATGAGAGCGAAAGAGAGAAGCGCCTATATTTATACCGCGCGCGAACAAAAATACTGCAACTGTTCCTACTAAAATTACCGTATGTGTCACAAAGCTGATGTTCTGGAACAGTAGCCAAAAGGGCAAACCTGTGGTTGGTTTTGGACTACTTTGATGTATACGTGGTCCACCTCTAGGGGAAGAGAAGTATGGTTTTGTCATTAAATTTGTGGTTGAATTTGTCATATTGCATATATTCTGACGATTTATTTTTTATTTCGCGACAACAACTTTTTTATGCGAGCCCCCCTTTTATTACGTAAGTGCCAATTCCAATTAGTACCGCAAAAAATTGACCTTCATCAGTCAGCATTGCGCCCCAAGATTCTGTCAAAGTTACTACCTAAAAAACAAACTGTCATATTTTGTGATTTAGAAAAACCATGCAGATTGGCTTTTCATTTGGCAACTTTTTCCTCAGTACACATGCATTCCTAACCCCACACACGCATGGGAGCTTTAACCCCCAGCGTGTGTTCCTCGGGAGGACACAGGTTCCTTGGGGACAGATGTACAAACAGCGCCATCCCACCAAACCAACCTTCAAAATTTGGCAGTTGGTTGATATGATGAAGAAGTCCGTTATTTAGTGCGCATCCGTATCAATCACGTACCGCGGCTCCAGCAGTGCTCGCTGTTCCGGTCCTTCGTTGTCAAATTTCGGGAAATCCAGCCTCCGAAAGTTTTGTTTCATCAAAATGAAGGTCACCACAGCGGCAAAGCAGCCCACAAATACGGGGAAAATATTCTCCACAAACGAGCCCAGACCAGTGGTCGATGACCTGCACAACAACCATAACCAAGCTGAGAATTTGAAAAAGCAGCCCGCTAAAAGCAAGCAGAAAACACTTACGCGGAAATGGCCATGCCCATCATCGCTGTGGCAGAGGCGGAGCAGAGGATGAGAATGCCGTAGAATTTATGCGCATGATGATACCAGTTGACAATGGACGATGGCGCTCCTGGCCACATACGCCATAGAAAACCATGGATCAGCTGGAATGAAACTAATTGTTCACGTTCAGTACTATGTCACCCAGCAGTGAAATGATAGATTGTCATCAACAATCTGCTACGCACTGCTACGTACAGTAGCTTCTCTTTGAAGTGCGTGTTGTACAGTGCATACCGTACGTATGTGGTATATGCACATACGTATATGCACAATGTTTATGCATATACATGTACATACGTACATACCTGGAGAGTGAACAGAATAATGGTGGTCAGTCCCATCCACTGATGAGGCCCCGTAAAATGGCTGCCGCTGATTGACTGGTACACATTATAGAATCCAAGGATGGCCAGCAGCCAGACCAATGCTTGGAGCAGGAAGTGCGTGTACTTCAGAGTGGAGCGTTTTGGCTGGCGAAGCAGGCGATAGATGGTTGTGGCTGCAACAGAAAATAATGGAGAGGAATCGGCATTTGTTCCACATACGCACGTAGGCCTATACTTCCAGCGCCTAAGAATAAGTAGAATAGTGCCCGGCCCAGGGTAATGGACCGGCAGCACTGGAGTGAACCAACTCCTTCAACCATCTGGTCAGAAGAACAAAATTTGGTATCATTTGGAGAAATTTTCTCCACTTCAAATAGGAAATTAGCTGGGGTGCGTACGTACGTATTGCATCCAATTACCAGTCACCAACCCGAATTGTTGCAGTACATACTGAACTGTACGTACCCCGCCATTGTTCTACACTCACTTTCTCCGTTGATAATCACCAGTGACGTCACCATTAAGATCGGATGCCAATAGAACGAGGGAAATGAGGATAACCCGCCTTCGGTAGCGCACCAGAGCACCACGCAGACGAATACGGCAACAGCAGCCGCTTGCTGCAAAGCGATGGAAAAGCCGAACCAATGGCGATTTTCAGGGGGAACCGCCTGCTCCAACCCCGGTCGCATGGCACCGTAAGCAGATGGGGAAGAGGCCATCTTCCAACCGCTATTTTTATTCCTCCAGCAACAACAGCAACTTGTAAAGAGCACCGAGAGAATTTTTCGACAGAAGAACCAGACCGTTCTTCTCATGCATAACCCACTTTCAGCGCCAAGGCTGAGCAGTAGCGCTTTGTCGTTTGGTAGTGGAGTGGTTGCACAGGTTGGAAAGGGTCGGTACTGGCAGTAGGTACGTTTTACGTTCGTTCTGCACGCACAGCAAGAAGACATCCATACCTGTACGTGCACAACACACCGCGTACAGTCATAATGGTCTCGTTTTTTCAGGTATTTACTATATTTGCTACTGTGCGTACGGTGACTTTTGCTTCACTTCACACCCTCACACGATATTAGTGGTGGACCGGGTAGAACAAGTTCTGCACGGCACGTCGGCACAATATTCTTCTTCCGCAATGTATTTATTTGTGTATGCCATGCCATGTCCGCATTGAGAGTGGGCGATTATTGTTATGCTTGCCAAATGTACACTAATGCAAACAGCAACATTTCTAAGCTTTAAAGATGCTGCGTCGATGCAATCAAACCTTTTCAGATGACAGCGCTGATTGATTCGGTAGGTTAGCGTACAGTACATAACATACGTGTACGTGCATTTTACGTCTACCTACAGGTACGTAGTACGTACGTAGGCTATCGGGTCGGGCTCGGGAGGGAGGGCTATGCATGAGACAAAACGGGCTATGCGTTTAGTGGAGCGATCCCTGAGACTTGGGCTTAGGCTTACTTAGGTTTAGGCCTCTACAGAACAGACTTTGACAGTAGGTGTACCATAGATAGAGCATAGGTTTAGGCTTAGGCTAGATTTTTAGGCCGAGGCTTAGGTAACTGGCAAAGCTAGTAGCTACCTACTATACTGTACAGTAGTACAGCCTACTGTACGTAGGGTTACACATGATAAAAGCAAAAATATTTTTTGATAAGAGGAGGCACTACGTAGTGTACACCCAGTATTTTTCCATATTTTAATGGTGGGGTTGGGATGTGAGATTGGGTTTGGCGCGCACCGGAAAATGCGGTAAACAAACACCCATCCCCATACCAGACAAGACGCTGACGAATCGTCGTTGAGGAAACAGAGAGAGAAAGCCCGTCCATACGGAAATTACTAAATCTCAATGCCATACTGTACTGTAGAATTTGATTTTTAAATTAAAGCTGCCGCGCTTGCTACGTACCGTTCGTTTGGCAATCAAAGCATCGCACACCGTGCATTACCCTCACAGGTTTTTTTTGCTTTCCCGATTGTAATTTATTGTATATATATCTGCTTCGAGGTTTGTTTGTACAGACAAACCGCAATAATAGTGCGAATGAACATCCTTTCTAAAATGCTAAGACGCGAGCGGTTCTTTGAGGCAGATCTGTGGCAGGAAGGTATGTTCGCTTTCTTTTCAGAAAACATTTGAAGCATGAAGCAAATAATTGTTTTAGTCGGCATTTATTTTGAACTCGACCAAATTGATGAAGGCCTACAGCGCGAAGGTTGATGTCATTTTTAGTTGAAGCCGCTTTGCTTTTAGAAGCTTCGAGTAAATCAGGAAACCCGTGAAAGCACAATTAGCAGTTGTCTTGTGGCTTTTTCCTCATCGTACATAATGTGTATGTACTGTAGCCTACTACTTATGCTTCTGCGGCAGAGCTAAAGCGTACGTAATATGAAATCATGCTAAGACTATACTGTACTTTCCAGTAGAAGCTGCGTATAGCATTGCTACGTACGTACAGTACTGTAAACCTTCGTATATAGCCCCCGGGGGCTATCAAAACGTTAGTCGCCGATTAGGGTGGGCTATGTTCGAGGGGGCTATTCACGAGGGGGGCAATATAACGAGGGCATTTTACATTTGCACCCAAAGTAGGGTTTCTTGACTTCCGGATTCATTTTCTGGCAGTTATTTTGCATGCTTCGCTACATGGGGCTATATACGATGGCAAATGATGTTAGTCGTCGATTTAGGGGGCTATATACGAGGGGCCTATATTCGAGGGGGCTACAAACGAGGGTTTACAGTACGTAACCATTGGTATGCATAATATTGGTTGGAGTTTGAGTGTTGGATAAGCTTCGTACAGTAGCAAAGCAGTGAGCACGATTCTTCCTCGAAGGTTTGGATCAAACTCAGCCTTGCGTTTCAGAAAAAATTCTGCGCTCATTTCCGCTGAAACCTTTTTATTCGAGATACCACAATCGCTCTCAGATTGCAAGCAAATCGAATAGTCTGAGAAAGATTTGCGCTTTTTCCCTCACGCTTATTCGTTCCAACTCTCTCGAGTGTGATAAAGCATGTGCTTTTTTTCTGGTTGATATGAGGAGAATCCACAGTTTATGCTTCAAGGCCCACCCACGCCTCCAATAATTACACTGATACTTTTTCCGATATGTTTCCAGCGAATGCTCTTCGAATGCAAATTAGAAACTCGTCTCGGGAAAAATAACAACATCCTTTGTGCCATATTTCAGTCCTCCGCATGGGCATGTTGGCATTTCTACTTGTGCGACGCAAATTCATCTTCTCCTTGTGTCACGCAAGGACCAACAAACAGCAAGCAAGAGCCGTCGTCAGTTCATCTTTCTTTTAACCCCTCCCATTCCCATGTCGTCTTCCTCCAGCAGCTGTGATTTTAGCCTCATTCCTCTCGCCAATCAAAGCGCTGTCTACGAGGCTTTGGCTCAATTCTCCGGCGTTTACGGCCGTCTACATCCCTACCTGTGTCTGCTGATTTGCTGCTGCGGTATAGTCTGCAACCTGTGTAACGTGATCGTGTTAACTCGTCCTGTAATGCGGACGGCGGTTAACACGATCCTGTGCGCCATCGCCGTCTGCGACTGCCTAGTTATGGCCTCAAATCTGGTCTTCATCTGCCATTTCAGTCTGGTAGCTCGAAGACACTGTCTGCCGTCGCAGTGGAGCCGTCCCTGGGGCTATTTCCTCCTGGTGCACGCACAACTAAGCCTGGTAGGTCACAGTTGCAGCATTTGGTTGTCCGTTGCCATGGCCGCTTTGCGCTACTCCGCTTTAAAGGGGGATCGGGCGGGAAATTACTCATGGAGTATGCTTTACTTACGGTACATCGTTGAAGCACTAAACTTACCGTTGTAAAATTTGCTCCTCTTTCGAGCTGAAGGAACCGCTTTCGACCTAAACCCTGGATGCAGGGAACCAGGTTTTAGATAGAGAACCTTGCAACATGTACGCTATGTTGCATACACGTATTTTACGCTGGTTCCCTGCATCACAGAGGCAAGATTGGCTCCTGAATATGGGATAAGATCGAAAGAGGATAAATTTATATTGATAGGTGTATGTTGATAGGTACTGTACGTACGTACGTAGGTGCTTTTTTCTAATGAAAGAAATTCGAAACTGGCCTTCCCCATCCAAAGGAAAAGTTCCCGCCAGATCCCCCCTTTAAGACCCGGTGCCTCCAGGAGCCGAAAGCCGCAAACCGAAATTCTGCAAGCTTATGCCGCCATTGCCTGCGTTGCGGGCGGCGTTTTGCTGTTCAACATTCCCAACTGCTTCAACTACCACCTGGTAGAAGTGCCGCTTTGGGCGCTGGGCTGCCCGGGCAACGCCAGCGCCTTCTACCTGACGACGGCGCCGCGCGCCCTTGCGAACAATTGCCTGATTTTCCGCTTGGCCTACTGGATCAGCGGCCTCGTGTTCAAGATGCTGCCGTGCGTTCTGCTCACCCTCTTTATCACGATTCTCCTGCGAATTCTTGCCGAGGTCAAGAAACGACGCCAACGATTGACGGAGAGCGCCAAAGTGTCAGAGGCAGCAGCGACTGTGGGACGACAGCCACACCAACAAACGACAGGTACGTAATCAACAAACTAACAAACAGCTTATGGTGGGTGCTGTACGTACAGTACTACCAGGACTCCATAATAGAGAAGGACTGTGAATCTGTGAGTAAAAGTCGTGCGCAGAGCTACGCCCGATAAGAGCCAAAAGCGTCCCCAACTGGGACCCCCGTCCCGGGACGCTAATGAGACGCCCACCCAACGTCTTTTGAGTATTCCCATCGTTTCTTTTTGGTGGCGCTTAATGCGTTTCGTCTCCAACCTGATGAAAGGCGTCCCCCAGGTGGGGGACGGGGGTCCCGGGGACGCTTTTGGCTTATCGGGTGTAGCTCTGCGCACGACTTTTACTCACAGATTCACAGTCCTTCTCTATTATGGAGTCCTGGTACTACGTAACGTTCCGTGTGGTAGTGTGGTGCAATTCGGACCCGCGGGAGACGGTAATAATTTGACACTCCAAATTCTTTCGTCCAGTTGGGTGGCATAAAAATATGTGGTAATACCGTAGTCAACGTTAGTATCAAAATGATCCTGCAATAGCCAACGTTACTTACAGTACGTAAGATCTACGTCCTTTCTTTTATTTCTGTTTCTAATTTTGCTGCCCTTCAGAAAATTGAAGATAAGGTGCACTTGCCCAAATTGTACCTTGCGCACTGTCAGACGTTGCTGAGGTCATTTCGCTTTCGTTTCTGGCACCCTCATTATTTCGTTTCTCAAATTGTTCCACAGATTGTGCTGTTTCCTTCGGTGTGGGCAATGTGTACACCTACATAGGCCCACCTACTGTAGTACCTTCCGTACGTGTATACAGGGTGGTGTTGTAGGTACGTACATGTACGGTACCTAGGTGTATACTTGTATGTTTCCGTGAATCTGTATATGCGCTATTACCATGCTTTCTGACGTCGAATACATTGCGTTTATTTTTTTACAGCTGCAGCTGCCGATCGTACGACTCGCATGTTGGTGGCCGTCATCTGCGTCTTTCTCGCCACCGAGTTTCCTCAGGGCGTGATGACGGTGGTGACTGGGATGATCGGCTCCGAATTTCGCCGTCACATCTATGGGAATCTGGGCGACTTGCTGGACCTTCTGGCCCTGATCAACTCATGCATGACTTTCGTCATTTACTGCTCCATGAGTCGCCTCTATCGCACGGAGTTTCATCGCATTTTCATCGAGAAATCTATGCTCTGTCGCTGGTTCCGCACCACTTTCCAACGCCGTTCTTCCCAGGGCGGCACTCCACTTCAATTCAGGGAGTCCACACCGCAAACTGGCACCCTGTGTCACACTACAGTCGGTTTGGAAGGGGCGTCCAGCGACCTAGCGAAATTAAGCCAGGAAGAGGTTCCGTCTGTAGTGCTGAGGATGGGGATTGAGAAAAAACGACCATCCTATCATCTTCTTCCAACAACTACTGCTGAAAACGAAGCGGAAGCTCAGGAGAAAAACAATTTCCCCGACTCCTTCGGCGATGGATTTTCTGTTAGAGATGCCTTATTAGGAGCAGGGGAGAAGCGAAAATTGCTGCAGGGCTCTGCTGCTTCTGACGCTGAACGGGCAGAAGAAAAACTGGCACGACTAGAAGCCGATTTTTCAACGAGAAATAAGCCATACAATTACAACAACAACGGAGGTACTACTGAGAGTACTGAAGGGAAGGAGCCACATAGCAGCACAGAAGGCGACGACGTGTACCTCTGACTATGTACTCTGAAACAAACCAATTGAAAGCATGGCAAAAAGCACGGGCATTCATTCCTTTCGCTTATCATTATCAGTCATCTCTACATATGTTATTGTAGGTATGTATGAAGTGCAAAGCGCGATGTATGTGCGCATACATGTATGTATGTACGTATTTTGTGCGTACACACTGAAAAATTATACGTGTGCGTGCGTACTGTACTATGTACTACCTACATAAACAAGATTTCATTGGTAGAATCGGAATCACATGAATACATATTGTTTGTATGTGTGCATTCCAAACCGTGCAATTTGTTAATTTGGCTGTCCTTGCACCATTCGAAGTTCCAAACGTTCACATACAGTATGTACGTAGAACATAGGTGTTGTTTGTGCGTTCAACCACCATTGGGATATCAAGACATTGTATGAGGTTACGAAGGGAATTATGGTAACTTTTTCTGGCGGCAGCTGCTGTACTTTCCCAGTAGTAAGTATGTTGATAAATTTTACATACAAAATGCACACACTCACTGTGGTAAAACTGGATTGCAAATCCTTTAGCTTGATTGAATGCACGTACAGTATGTACGATACGCAAGAAACAAGCGTACAGTAGCCTAGTACCTTACATTGCGGAGCAGAAGTACCTAACTGTAAAGATTCAATATTTCCATGTCAGGGCCGAAACTTCAATTGAACAGAGAACTCTTGGTATGCTAGCGAAAGCCTAAAGAAATTTTCTGATAGTGCAAAGTCGAGTGGGTGTTGGTTGGGACATATTTATTTTGCCTTTGGGCCAGAAATCTGTACTTATTTCCTTTGCTGTGACAAATCTTTTCTGTTTTCAGTTCTTTCAATATAGCAAATTATAACCATTTTTCATTTGCAGCCATTAATTATCCATGAAATTCTCTCGCTCGACCGTGTCTACCCCCTCCTGCTTTTCGTGCTTTTCGAAAATGTGCAACACTGTTTCTCTGCTTTTCGTGTCTTCGACATTCCTCCATCAGGTAATGCATTGCTTTCTATCATCCCTGATGGATGACATTGGCTCGCTGTAGTCACTCCTGCGCTTCCAATCCAATGCAAGTGTATATGAGGCCGCATCCGTATTGAAAATATTTGGTTTAGGCCTATATAAAAAAGCACATAAAAAGAAAGCTTTTCTTTTTGGCGCCTATAGCAATTTCCGTTCAAGGTCAAACAATACGCGGTACTAGGTATGCTACTGTGTATTTAATGTACTATGTATGTACATACGTATTGTGTATAGAGAGAAGGGCTTGCACGTGCCCTAATAAATCATTTGTCTACAAAGGCAGTAAAAGTTTCAGGCGCTATTGTACGTAGTACAAGTACTGTGTACATTACGATATAAACTCTTAACAAGTTCAACCAACCTCGAGATGTAATTAGTATGCAAGACGCTATATTCGTGCGTCTTTGCCTAATGCGTGCTGCTGGAACTTTGAATGAGCCGTCATCAGCAGATGGTTACGGGATACACTGTACAGTACAACATAGGGTTACATAAGGTATGCATGTACATCACGACGCGTCCATAATGATGTACTAAATTTTGACCTGGAATCCTGGATGGCCTTCAATTTTTAAACCTTGCATTTAATTTTAAGCAAGGCTTTGATTCAAGTAACCCTTTCCTGGTCTGCACAAAGAAGTGCGTCCAACTACGACGAAAAATACAGAGCTAAAGAATTGCAAGACGCGTGCCAGACTGATATCGATGGACGAAAGGTGCAGACAACTGTCGAACCGTCATCAACTTTTCAGCCACTGGCGCATCTGTTACTACAACTGCATCATCATTGCCAATTCCGACTACAACTGCAACATCAGCTATCTCATCATCATCAGTACCAGGGGTATGCCCAGATCAAAAAGTTTTTGGCGGAAAGTTATTCGGTACTTTACTAGACGATTATTTTTTTTTCGGCTTGAATTCAATACAAAAACTTCATCCTCTCTAAATAATGTAGGCTGGTGAAATATAGGCGGAAAGCTTCCGCCCGCCAACTTTGTACGCAGGCATACCCCTGAGTAGGCTGCTGGCTGGTAGGAGGAAGAAGAACAACATTAGTTACACTTTGTCTGAAAAGCTGCTGCTGCTTTTGCTGCCGTCGGCTGCACCATTCTGCACCACCACCAAACGCCTGCCCAATGCCTATGCTCTCAAAGCTTACGCCGCGTCAAAAAGATCACTTTCTGAAATCTAAAGGTATATGTATGAAGGTACCTGTGGGTAATTTGGGCTTGGGGATATTTCTGGTCACCACAGGGAGATCGACAAAAGTACAAGTACGTATGTACGTACATGCGGACGTACACACCACTAGCGAAAGTGGTAATGAATAATGACACAGTTGTGATAGTACAGTAAGTAATCCTTGTACTGTGTAAACATGCTCCGTTTTCCCCAAATAAATGTACCTCTGATAAAGAAAGATAAGTGAGGGTGGCCAGAAGTTTTCCCGACCCGAATTTTCCCGCACTATCCTATTCTAGGCAGACGCTAATTTTATTTACTACTGTATGCTGTTACGGCAAACTGTTGTAACAATGTTCGTTTCATTCAAATCAAACGTACATAGAGTTGGAAAATTAGTATGTTACAGTATGTTATGATTGTACGCAACGTACGCCGTCACTATGTATGTACGTATACTGTATATACGAGTACCCTATGTACATTGTACATATGTGGCTAATGTGAGCTTTCATGAGAACTCCCAAGGGGCTCATTCGAAAGAGCCGTTTCAAAGTTGAGTTGAGACTTAGATTCTTTGATAATTTTGAAAAGATTAAAGTTGTATATAGCAACTACAGGATTGATTTGTTTCCATTTCCACTTTCCATACCGACAAAGACCTGCACTCTCAATAAGCATTCAGCAGTATTTACCAAACTTTATCAGCAAAGCTGACGTCTTGCTTTTCTGAGAATTTGACCAGGCACTTTGAGACAAGGGGAAACCAATCCAACAGAGCTTTATAACGAGTATAGTATCTAAGTACCGTACTGTTCCAAAGAAGTTGGACGACTTTGTTTCAAACCCTGGGTGGGTAATGCACCAACCTTTACAGTGTTTCATTTCGTACGCCGCATCATGTTTGCTTCATCTTCAGGGAGACATCGGACAAGTAACACTCCACAGAAGGCCTTGATCTTGGAATTTGGTGCCATGGTGTTCCAGCACATGTTCAGCGCTCTCAGCTTTCTGCATCCCCGTAGAGATGACGATTTTGTGGACAGAATGAGTTACCTGTACACCAGCAGCTTCCTCATAATGATGGCTATACTCGTCAGCTTCAAACAGGTGTGCTTATCGTATGCTGAGCGGAGACGCGTTGACAACAACATCCCTCAAAACTTCAAAAACCAGTTACATCGACACACTTTGTAGACAGTTTGAAAAAAAAACCGGGCGCTGTCTATGCTTTCGCATACTTTGTCTGGCGGTCCAGCATGGACCGCCGCGAAAGGTAAGGTATTGCTTTTGGCGCTAAGCCAAGAAGAAAAAGGTGAACCGTGGTGAACAAATAAAGAAAAAGGAAAAGAAGGAAAGTGAGCGGAGGAGAAGGAAAAAGATGAGAAAGACCTATCCTTTCACCGGTTCTAGCTATTGAGGTGAATGTTGGAAAGGAAATCTGAAACAAACTGAAACAAACCTTTTTATTCTTGGCTTAGCGCCAAAAGCTATACCTTACCTTTCGCGGCGGTCCATGCTGGACCGCCACACAAAGTATGCGAAAGCATAGACAGCGCCCGGTTTTTTTCAAACTGTCTACAAAGTGTGTCGATGTAACTGGTTTTTGAAGTTTTGATGGATTTCATTGTTGTTTGGTACGTAATTAGGCACCATTTGTATGTATTTTGATTTTCGAGTACTCACGGATGGTTGTTTTAAAATAGGTTTCACACAAAAATTATAGAAATACGATAGTTCAATTTGGATCTGAAGCGGTTGTTTGCTAACTCCTGCGCGATCGCGTTGCCATTGTCCTGTAGAAACTGCAATAGTGTAACCAGCGGTGGCGGGTTACAGTACGTATGACTGACTCCTTGTTCTGTATTGATGGGCCTTGTCTTACACTACTCACGTTTATTAAACAATACCAGGGATATACGCCCAAGTGGGATCAACGCGGATGTTAGCTGGCGTGCCCAACAATGATTATGCCATGTTTCGCCCGCGTAATGGCGACGTTGAGACGTGCCCGGTTTTGAAGGAAACCAAGCCCTTGGGGGTGGGATCTGACTCCATCCTGCTCCTTACACAAGAAAGGATAATATCCCGTTCGCCCTTGGCAGGAGTGGACGATCTGCACATGACCCGCCTCTGATGACAAAGCAGCTGATCTCATTGTTGCTAATGACGGTCACTTGCGCTGAGTAGAAACTCAGGACTCCAAGGGATGCAGAACTCAGAGGCACAAGACTGCGAATGAAACGCGCCAGCTGGACAACTGCCTGGGCTTCTTGCTGGTTGTATAGTAAGAAGCACTTCCACCGCCGATATCCTCCCCAGCAATGGTCATGAAGACCATTCGCACCTCTTGCCGGGGCTGGGGCATAGCTCGAAGAAGAGCGCGTTCCCCTGGCTGGACCGCCGTACGCAGGTCTTTGTCATAGAATTCCCGCGCTGGAAACTGGAGTAAGACGGATGGAATCTGTAGGTCTCTTTGAGGTGGATTTTTCCTCCACTTACACCCACCTCGTTCTCCAGTGGTAAGCGCAGTAGCCAATCAGCTACTTACCTACCAGGCCATTGCCACGGACCGCTGGCACAGTTGTAGTAGGCGATCCCTAGCCTGGACAAGTTGGTTCTTCTCAATGCCGCCGTGCTGCAATCTTCAAAACAAGTGGTTGTGTGTGATGCTTGCCCCTGCTTCATCCACAATTAGGGTACTGTAGTGAAGGGTACATAGTTGATGGAGTACAGGTTGCAGTCATCGGGATAGAGTTGGAAAAGGTGATGGTCGCGTTTGATCGTTTCTGCGCCGAATTTATGTACAGGACAAGCCTGTTCTCCGCACTTTGGATGCAAGGCCAGGATGGTTTGCAGTACCTACGTTCGCCCCCTCCTCTTCACCATAGGTACTCCAACCCTGCCTGAAAGTAGGAAAAGGCTTCTTCCGGGGTCAAGAGCTTAGCCCACATGACTGCTGGGTTGGTGCGATGAGCCTTTGTTCCCGACTCGCCAACTGCCACGGGGTATGCGACATCAAACCAGACTGGTGGTCCATTGAGATCGTGGTTTTGGTATTCATATCGAACGATGAAATCGCCGTGAAATCTTATGGCTGATGGCACGAGCCCATAACCCAGAAGAGGTCGGATCGAATCCACGCTTTTGCTACCATGTAGCGTTCTCCACTACTCACCATACTTTATACTCGGTGCTGGCCCAAACCGACTGACTGACATAACGCGACTGATAGAATCCACAGTAATCGCCACTGACCCTGTGACTGTTCTGTCGCTTCTTTTTATACTCGCTCTTGTTTTGACGACTTTACTTCTGCTTGTTTTGGTTATTCACTCGATCTTGTTATTGCAAATCTTTCCTGGTTTGCCTACAATTCTACCATACTTTCAATGATCCCCAGATCCTGCCGATCGCTGCCCGTGAACAATACCACCCAATCGCTCATATAAATATAGGCTTATTCACTCAATATGTTTTTTTTTAAAAAAACCCAACTTGCATCAGTCACCATGAGAATATTTCCATCTTCCAACTTAACCCTTAGCCAGCTTCGCTACAAGAATATGAAGCCGACTGTACCAAGTAGATACTGACAGTATGTATGTACTGTACGTAGGTACAGACAAGACCATACCACCAGTACGCACGCTGCTTTTACTTGAGATTATTTTGAGCGAAAGAAAGGCCTATGTATACCGTACGTAGGTAGGTAGGTACTATATGACTGTACGTGTACATATTGCAAAAACCTGCAATTTGTCTTATCGACGGCGCATTTTTACAGTTCGGTGGTCGCCCACTGGAATGTTGGGTTCCGGCTCAGTTTACTACCTCCTGGGAGGCGTACACGGAGATGTACTGCTGGGCTCAGAATACCTACTGGCTGCCGTTCGATCAACGGGTGGGGCCTATGCTTCGCAAGGAGCGCGAACTTCGTCAGATCTCCTACTACCAATGGGTTCCGTTCTTTCTGCTCATTCAAGCCTTCCTCTTCTATTTTCCTTGCATGATCTGGAGATTGCTGAATGATAAATCAGGTATGTACACATTACTGGGGATATGTATGTACCACACTACTGATATCTCCTTTTTGCTTGGGTGGCACATGGTTTGTTTGTTTGTCCATAATAACGTAGTAATTATTGCCTTTTACCTGTGAAGGAATTCGCATTCACGACATTGTTTCCTCCGCCATCGAGAAGGAGAATATCGAACCTGATTTTCGCGCCAAAACCACGGAGTCCTTGAGCCGGCACATCGAAGCTGCGCTGCGCTACCAGCACGCCGCCTGGGGCAGACACTCCTACACGCGCCATCGAGTCCTGAAGTGCTTGAACGTGCGCTACTTCGAGAGCTATGTCACCGGCCTGTACCTGGTCGTGAAACTGTTCTACCTCGCCAACTTGGTGGGCAACGTTCTGCTGCTCAACAGGTTTCTGCAAACGGAGAGTTATTCGGTCTATGGATACGGAGTTCTTACTGATTTGCTGGAGGGAAGAGGATGGCAAGACTCAGGTAAGAAACGTGTGGATTGGATAATGCAATAGTATACTGTAAAGCTTCGTGTATAACCCCGGGGGATAAAAATTGTTAGTCACCGATTCGAGGGGGTTATACATGAGGGCGTTATACACGAGACCAAGCAAAATGTTTCAAATTTTGGTTAGAGGGAGGGATAAAAATCGTTAGTCACGAAATAGGGGGTTATACACGAGGGGGTTTATATTCGAAGTTTTACAGTAAATTCTCATACATCCAATTTTCGTTTTCACACATCACGAAAACGGGAATCACCTCCGCTATGATGAATAAATAAATTATTTCAGCCATTCCGATACTTTCAGGTAATTTTCCCAGGGTGACTCTCTGCGATTTCGAGGTCCGCGTTCTCGGCAACATGCATCGACACACTGTCCAGGTACTGCATGCGTACGTGAGGGTACCATAGGCAGTGTTTCATAACGAAGATACAGTAATTGAAATTAAAAATGATAAGAATAAAATGGAAATAAAGAAGTGCATACACCACAATAGGCTACTGTAAAGGTCGGCGTATATAGCCCGATCAGTGCCCGTCCCCATTCCGCCTTTATTTTGGAAATACATCGTTACAATCAAGGAGCATTGATTGAAATTATCGATGATTGTAATCAAGTCAAAATACAGCAGGGTTCAATCGTTTTTTAGCGTGCAGTGTTTCATTCTTGTAAGGTTATATTATTCCTGGTAGCACCACTTATAGGGTGTGAATGAACAATACTGATTTTTATGCCACTTGTACTGTATTTGGCTGAAGCAAGAAACAAGCAGCTTATAAAAAGGCAACCATTCTAGGTGTGAGTGGAGGAGTCTGAAGGGCTGATATTAATGATTAGCAGCCGTTTGTCCTGAGGGCCAAACAGGAGTGAAGCCCTTACAATTAGCAGTACGTAGAGGCTGGTGTGCTGTCTTTTGGAAGTAGAGATTCTGTCTGAGCGGCAGATATTAATGATTACCAGCCGTTTGTCCTGAGGGCCAAACAGGAGTGAAGCCCTTACAAGTAGCAGTATGTAAGGGCTGATAAATGGTAGTAGAAGAGGATGCGTGCGGTATGGAATGGAGAGTTGAGTTTTGAAGTTGTATTTTCGGATGGGGAAATTTTCGGACACATGTCTGACCTCAATGTGCATGCACGCACAGCGACATTTACTGTATTACATATGAATGTACTGTAGACTACGTATGTAGGAAAGACGGTAAAATTCGGACGTTAAAATTTTCGGACAGAATTTTTTATCCGAAAATTTCCACCGTCCAAAAATTTCATCGTTTACAGTAATAGATCGGGCCCGTGGGTCAAGTAGGGTTGCAGCATGCAGCAGTGAAAAACCTTTGGGTCCCCCAGGCAGATGCGGATGGGTAAAGCAGGTTTGTAAGCAGAGAAAAACGGTGGGCAAAATCGGAAGTATGGTATCAGGGGACACAGCACCATATTGGTCACATATTCACAGTTTTGTTGACATGAACACTTCACGCTAGCAATCTAAACATGAGCCTGTGAACTGCTCTGCAACTGAAGGTGTTGTTGCTTTTGTGCGCGTTTTTTTCAGTTTCGTTGACTCTAAGATTTTTAGCAATACGTACTGCACATGGAAATATACTGTACATACAAAAAATTCGTACGGTAAAATTTTCGGACAGAATTTTTTGTTCGAATTTTCCGAAAATTTCCTTCTTCCGAAAATTTCCCCGTTTACAGTAATAGATCGGGCCCGTGGGTCCAGAAATGAATCTATTGTACAGCTATCAGTACTGTATCTGCTGCAGAACTTCTTTTCAAAATTACCTGCTTTTTCTCTCCTGCCATTTGAGATGTTCTTCTTCCACAGCATTCCAGGCATTGTTTTATTGAATCGCTCTTGAACACGCACTCCTTCCAAAAGAGAGTTCTCCTTTTGAATTGCTGTTGAAGATACGATCCTTTCAGAAGAAAATCATTCCCTTTCTCACTGACTATGCACAATTTTTCCCCTGTGATTCTTCAACGCAATAGCGCCGCTGCTCAGCAACAGAGTAAAAGCAGAAAATAACTAGTCTGTGACGTGTCTCAATTTTCGCCGCATTTTTATTTTTCGTATGCAAATTCCACTCTTTAACACACTGTTCTTCTTATGTAAATTATTTTTGGCTCAAATATCGACATTTCCTATGCAAATTACTCCCCAAACCACATCTTTTATCTTTTTGTCTTATATGCAAATTATTCCCCCTCAGCTCAACTACTTATCCTGTGTTTTCGTCTTTTGCCCAGTTCGTCGCGATGGTGTAGGCGATAGAGCTTTCGTCTTCTACTCCTACGGGGAGCCGGTGTGAGATTCGAACCCGGGGCCGCCCAAATTTTTCCCTAATTTTCAAGAACACCTAAAACTTCTAAACGTCAACGAAACTTTAGGTTCTCTAAAACGTCAACGAAACTTCATCATGGGGCGTATCGCCGCCACATACGTAGGATCGCCAAATTGAGAATTTGAAATTTGTCCTATACCTACACAGTACGTAACGCTATCCTACAGCATACTACGTAGGGTCCCTATACCCGTATGATTAAGGCAACTCAACGTGGTAGCCCTTACGGCGAGGCCGTAAGGGCAAAAATCGAAAAATTTGGATACGGTTTTCCACAACTTGCTGTCATGCGCGAGCACGCTTGAAGAAGCTGTCATAGTAGTAGGAAAAGTCGAAAAGCCTGAAGAATGAGCAGTTGTGTTGAAGCTTGTGTGAAAAATTCCAAATGTGACGGCAACATACAGTACGTAGGCAAAGTTTTTCGACTGCTGTCAATCAATTTTGACTTCCTCATAATGCTTATTAGTCTTGTTCTTGTCTATCTCACTCAGTATTCGCTTCGATTAGTTTGATTACTTTGTTGTCGTTTGTTCGCATTAGTTTGCGGAGATTAGGAGATGATTATCACATCCATTCCGTACCTACAGTACGTACCTCGTCTTGGAACTTGTTAATCTTCCGCCTACTGATTATGGTACGTACTGTATGTATCTCATTTTCTTTATATGATTGATGTATGCAGCCATGAGAGCTTATGCGGTTGCTACGTCTACTGTGGTATGTTTGTAGTCATGCTTTATCACTGAAATAGCTAGCAACCCTAGGAACAAGGCAATTAGCGTTAGTCACAGTCTGTGGGAAGGTGAAAAAGCAAGAACAAGCATTGTGCGCTGCCTTGGACAAATTGGTAGTGTACAGTTGAAATTTATCTGGAGCGCATAAGGCGGGTGAATTTCTAAAATGTGTGACCTGATATTTGTCAATCTATGAAATGTCATTTGCGCTCTTTGATTGCTTGTTGCGTAAGATTGGTGAGGGTAGGCAATTGATGGGAAATTACGCTTGGAAATTGAAGTTTGTGGCGCAGGTGTTTGTATCTTGACTCCATTCAGCAATTTCGCGGAACTGTCAAGTCTGATTAGTCAAACTTGTTTTGATGATTCTGTTTTTCTTCGCAGGGAGAACGCATAAGCTAATGAGAAGCGAAGCGTTGCCTGTTTGCTCACTTCCGCTTTTGCCAACGGGGTGGCAGAGAGAGCTCAGCATTTTTCCCTTGACTCATTCCTTCCATTTCTTTGGTAATCGTCCATAAACTCATCATCATGTACCACGAGTACGCAAGCAGCGAAGAGGACGAAGTCAATTTCTGGAATCTCGTCGACCCTTCAAATCGCCGTCCTTACTCTCCCAGTCCGCTCGCCTGCCGTGGCGCAGCGGCTAAAGCGGCGCCTAACGGTCGCCCCGCTGCGAGTTCGAATCCCGCCCGGCTCGCCAGGCTGCAGCAACGTCAGCAGCGCGGCCTACCGCTGAGCCACAGCTTCAGCGGTGGTTTTCAGTCAATTTCCGCCTCTAATACCTCGTCATCAGCGAATGACTCTTGCTGCGCTTCGCCGCCCACAGCTTCTTCTTACGTTCTTCATCAACAACATCATCTTTCCAAGTTGACGAGTTCGGGCAGTTTGCTTACGCCAGCAGGTTGTACATCTACGGCGACAGCGGCGGGAAATAGGAGCCCCGAGTCGCCTTGGCAACGCTTTCCAGCCATGTTGCGCCAGGTTTCGAGCGGTGGAGGGGAAAAGACTAAGGAACGGCTTAGTCCGCACATTTCACTTTCGTCCTCCTATGGTGGTGGTGGTGGTTGCGGCGGAGGGTTAAAGGTTGGTGGCGCCGGGATTCCAAGAAGCGTGAGCTGTGAAATGGCGACGAGTCTGTCCTGTGATTTCACGTCGTTGATGCGGTTCAAAGTAAAGATAAACTATAGCGGCATGGGTACAGAAGGCTTTTTCTGTTTTTTATGTGCTGATTAGAGAAAGTGGCTTTCAAAACGGTCAAACCTTTTAGTCAATTTTCTTTCTTGATACTCTGTCCATTAAGACTACATAATAGCGTAACCGGGCGGAAACTTTCGACTGCCATGGGGTAAATTTCAACGAGGGGGTAACCGGGGGTAAATTCTGACTGCCAGCCAACGAATGGAGTCTTCTTTGTTTCGGTCCATACCATACCCCAAGCTAGCTTTATGCCGCGTTCGCCATGCAACCATGTACTCTACTTTGGGCGTATGGTGAACGCGGCAGTCCTTCTTTTACCCCCCCCCCCCCCCCTTGCCTCATTCTTCTACAAATTCGTTTCTCTTCTCATTCTCCAGAAGAGCTGCGCCTTCAAGGTTCGCCACTCCACCGGTCAAGCTCCCCCCTCCTCTTCCGCCGTTCACCGTCGCTCCTTTCACGCCAACACCAGTCCGGTGTTAACCTCAAGCCTACACCTGCAGCACCAGTCCCCCCACCACCCCCCACACGCGCACCATCAGCGCTCTCGCTCCCCCTTGGGGGGCGGGTCCCTCCTGCTTAACCCCGACCCGAACTCGACTGCAGCAGGTGTCACCCCGAGAATTGCGAGTCCGTTGACGGTGCAGACGAGTAGCGGAGCGACGGGTACTGCAAGTGGGGGTCATTTGCCGGCTAGGGCGATGGCAAAGAGCAGTTTGGGAGCCATGCTTTCCGCGCCCAGATGGCACGAGGATCCGTGTAGACGCTGGTCGGTCGTCTCTCTGCCGTCTTCTAGTGGATATGGAACGCCGGGAAGTAGCGCGTTTTCGGTAAGGGTTAACAACACATACCGCACCAAGGCGTCATTGTTGTCAACAAGTCGCCTAACTGTTGTCGGTTTAGTCCGTTTGTTAACACCCATATATTATTTGTCAACAAGCGGAACGAAAGAAGGAAAACAAATTGAAATCGACCTAGCGAACAACAAACCGACA
>JASAMW010000959.1:0-10344 GCA_030247985.1 Epsilonema sp. ZAB3_2
TCCTTGGTTCAGTTACGTATTGTTGCGATGAAAGTGAAATCGAGTAAATCCATCATGCCCCTGGGTGAGTACGAGTAAATTTACTTGGCTCAAAAAGTGCCCAGTACTCAAGTACAAGTACTCGAAATTTTTACTTGCACACCAGTGCATTCTAGCTCCAGCCTGTAGAGATTTTCACACGGAAGTGTGCAGCAGTCTGGGTTCAATCTGCAGTGCTGACAGCGATGAAGCAATGGACGATGAGTCACACGAGAATATCCGGAAAGTTTTGCACAAACTGGTCAAGGGAGCTGAGATGGCGAAGATGAAGAAGAAGGGAGGGGAAATGTGAGTGGAGGACATCTCTTCAGAGCTGGATGACATTGAGGATGAGCTGAGCAACCTGGGTGAGTGAGCTAAATAATGAGTTATGAAATTGATTAAGTACAGTAATCAGCAAGAGCAATCAAACATAATGGCAATGAGCAAGTCGCAAAAATGTACCGAAATTGCAATGCTCCAGCTTTTGCGCTTTTTTCAAAATAAACGCTGATATGAAGAGGGATGTGTGACAACAAGAGTTACCTATTTATTTACTTTTTAAAAAGTGCGCTATGTTGGAACAAAAGGACTTACATTTTTGGTACATTCTGCAAAGTGTAGCGCCCAATGGTATTTTCGTTTCCATGGAATGGTTATAGCAATCAGTACCTACAGTAATGAATGAATAAAGGTGAGTTGAGTTGAATAAAGTACAGTGAGTTACTATAAGCTCCATAATGTGTGTAGGGTGTCGTGGTTTGCGTGGTTTAGCGTCTGCCGAAAGGTGACACGATCTCAGTGCTGAAGGAATTAGGCGAGATCTCGACACTGAGAGCAGATAGAATCAAACGGTTTTTTTTATTGGAGAGGCGAGCTAAAGTTATCCGTGGAAGTTTTGACCGCTTTGCTCTACGTCGCGTAGTTCTCGAGATAAATAATACATGGGTCCTAGAATTATAATTTGTACTATAGATTTAGACGTTTAGTGCTATTTTTATGTTACTTCTTAGTCCATTTGTGCTTGTCAAAGTGAGGTTATAATATTATTCTTTTATTGTGCTTCACCGTTGATTTCTTGACAAACTGTCCTTGACTGCTGTTTCATTCAGTATTGAGAATTTGTATGCACGAAAAAGTTTCATACATACCACGTAAACGTACTACTGTAATGTTTCGTGTATAGCCCCCTGGGGCTATATGATCGGTAAGCCCCGGTTAGGGGGGGGAGGGGGGTTAGTTCGAGAGGGGGCTATACAAAAGGAGGACTATACAAAAGGGCATTTTGCATTAGTGACCAAAGTATTGCTTTTTTGACCTCCTTAACTCGTTTTTCTGGTTTATTTTGCATGTTTTCAAGCTGAAGTGGTCTAAAACAAGCTATTCTTGCTCAAAAATTATCATTTTGGGCTATGATCGGCCATGTCTGAAGGGGTGGTCAAGAGGGGTGAAAATCAAAATGTATCTCAAACTGTCCCAAATGATTTGCCATCAACTGCTATGGCTAGAAACGCGTCGGAAACGCGCTGCTTTCAGTTGTAAAAACCTTTCGTCGTTTTTCGCAGTCTCTGATATGGGGCTATATATATATACGAGTACAAATGACGATAAGCATCGATTAGGGGGGCTATATACGAGGGGGCTATATTCGAGGGGGCAATACACGAAACATTACAGTACGCAGTCCTAGTCCTACACTACACTAACTAGTAGTGTTGTCAACCTTCGAAATTTACTGCGGCGGTAAAGTAAGGTAAAATTACCGGCAGTAGACAACGGTAAAATTACCGCGCGGTAATTTTACCGTCATAATTTTTTTACCGCAGTACTTTCTGAAATGAATTGACGGTAAAACGGGAAAATACGGTAAAAATTTTCCCTTTGTTTTCAACGATTCTCACTTTCTCATTCTCGTTTATTTTGTACATAATGGCATGTGTACATTGACGACTCATCGCTATCGTACTTTTGGCAACTGAACGGTGACTGTTATTTATCACATGTCCATACCGGTACTTCGTAGCTTGGAAAGTTGGAAGTACGCACATACCCAACTACCTCAAAGAAAACGATAAACAAAACGTAGGTACAATGCGAGGAATTGAACAGGTGGGGTGATGAAGAATCGTCAATTCGTTGACCTGCGTCATGATTCTGGGATCTGGATGGTCGCAAATTGACGTTGGGTCACATGGATGAGTTTGATGTTTGCGACTCATGCCATCAAGAGTCATGATGCAAGTAGCGAATTGAGCCAAAGTTCACAAAATTAGCGCTGGGCGCAGGTCAATAAACAACCTGCGCTACTTTTTGAGCATAGAAAATGGCGTCCCCTCGCAATAACCTAAAATGATCTGGTACTATACGTACTTTATACCACAGTAGAAAGAAAACGGTAAGAAGGTGAAGTTA
Organism: Epsilonema sp. ZAB3_2; assembly: GCA_030247985.1. NCBI lineage: Eukaryota > Metazoa > Nematoda > Chromadorea > Desmodorida > Epsilonematidae > Epsilonema > Epsilonema sp. ZAB3_2. The sequence continues at coordinate 2,431 of JASAMW010000959.1, forward strand.
TTACAGCCGGTCGCTGTCAGTAAACGGTCAAAAGTACAGTAAAAAAGTACTCTTTTACCGCCAAAATTTTGGAAAGTACTTTCGGCTGACTCGACGGTAAAAAGTACAGCCAAATAATTTACCGTCATCATTCAACGGTAAAAAGTACAGTACCGTTTTGAAAAACTGCAAACGTACAGGCGGTAAAAGGGTAAAGTAATTACCGTTGACAACACTACTAACTAGCGTGATCGCATAGATCACTTTCTTAAACTCAGCGTTTTGTTAGTGTCCACTGCTCTTCCATGCCTTCAGGAAAGACTGGATAGATTGGCTCATATTTGCAGCTGAAAACATATTAATTCATGTACAGTAGCGACTTCATAGCGAGCTATAGAATATACAGTCATACTGCTGGACAACTGGCGCGGTAGTTTTGTTCTAGTCTGCTAACCTGATTTCTCACTGCATTTGTTGCATGTCTTGGGGCACAATGATTTCACTAGATTCTTAGCTTTGCGTTTGAGCACTCCGCACTTCTTACAAGCTAAAATAATACGAGAGGAAAGTGCAAAGATGATACTCATTTTACAAGTGTAGGTAGGTTACTGTATGTTCGTACATAGAGGTTCTGTACGTAGGTAGGTAGTGCCAATGGTGGTACCATACACCGAAAGGTCCAAAGTCAATCAAAATATCCCATAGCCTATATTGCAGAGTAGACCTATACGAAACTAATATTTACGCCAGAACCTCTTCTAGGGGCAGCTTGTTGTCCACAGCCACATCCACACATTGCAGGTGCATAGCTCCATGGGCATCCACCTTGACAGCCACATCCAGATCCACCTCTTCCTACACACACATTATGGAGCTTATAGTAACTCACTGTACTTTATTCAACTCAACTCACCTTTATTCATTCATTACTGTAGGTACTCATTGCTATAATCATTCCATGGAAACGAAAATACCATTGGGCGCTACACTTTGCAGAATGTACCAAAAATGCAAGTCCTTTTGTTCCAACATAGCGCACTTTTTAAAAAGTAAATAAATAGGTAACTCTTGTTATTACACATTCCTCTTCATATCAGCGTTTATTTTGAAAGCGGCGCAAAGCTGGAGCATTGCAATTTCGGGTACATTTTTGCGACTTGCTCATTGCCATTATGTTTGATTGCTCTTGCTCATTACTGTACTGAATCAATTTCATAACTCATTATTTAGCTCACTCACCCAGGTTGCTCAGCTCATCCTCAATGTCATCCAGCTCTGAAGAGATGTCCTCCGATGACATTTCCCCTCCCTTCTTCTTCATCTTCGCCATCTCAGCTCCCTTGACCAGTTTGCGCAAAACTTTCCGGATATTCTCGTGTGACTCATCGTCCATTGCTTCATCGCTGTCAGCACTGCAGATTGAACCCAGACTGCTGCACACTTCCGTGTGAAAATCTCTACAGGCTGGAGCTAGAATGCACTGGTGTGCAAGTAAAAATTTCGAGTACTTGTACTTGAGTACTCGGCACTTTTTGAGCCAAGTAAATTTACTCGTACTCACCCAGGGGCATGATGGATTTACTCGATTTCACTCGTACTCGCTCCTTCGACCAGGAAGTTTACTCGAACTCGGCAATTTGTCCGAGTAAAATTGTTCAGTGATTTTTGCGCTTTTCTTTCTTACTCACCCAATTTACTCGAGTAAATTTACCCGAGTACACCAAATCGCAAAGCGGCACTCGGCAAAATTCGTGACAATATGTACTTTTGACTTGAAAAGCATTGCAATTATTGGTTCTTCTTGTCAGAAACCGCAATTGTTGCCATTGTGCCAGCCAAGAGAAACTCAAGCTGGACACGATTTTTATGCTAAAACCAGATGAAAGTGAAATTTAGGACACCAGAACATGGTGTGTGATTTACTCGAGTACTCGGGCAAATTTTGGGTAATTTACCCGAGTAAGGCTTCCACCCGAGAGTAAAGTTACTCAGTTTTACTCGGTGATCTGTTTACCCGAGTAATTTTACCCGTACTTACTCGGCTCTGATAAAGAGCGGGTGAACACCAGTGCTAGAATGGTAAAAAAATACAATAGTTGCTGTCGAATACTGCAAACGCTGCAAATGCAAACTATGGGGTAAACCCGGACACCAGGGTGAACCCGGACACCTAAGCTTTTCTGAACTTACCGCTTCAGCAAATGATGAACATGAGCTCATTTGAAATAGGAGAGATCAAGGAATCGTTTGGTAGAATACTTGTCTCAATCGTTCGTATGGTTGCTGAGATAAAATACTGTACTACATAACATAGGTGTCCGGGTTTACCGCCGTGTCCAGATTTACCCCACAGTACCCTATGTTATCGCTATAAGCACCTTGTTTGTACCCATTCCCGTTTTTACCAATCTTACCCTGGTCATTTAGCCGAATTGCTGCTTGCGTTGGGGCAGTTGTTGTAGTTGTTGTAGTTGTAGGGGTAGTTGTTGTGGTAGTTGTAGTCGTTGTGGTTGTGGTAGTAGTAGTTGTTGTTGTAGTGGTAGTTGTGGTTGGAGTGGTAGTTGTTGTAGTAGTGGTTGGAGTCGTTGTGGTAGTTGAAACGACGAAAGGTTTTTACAACTGAAAGCAGCGCATTTTCCGACGCGTTTCTAGCCATAGCAGTTGATGGCAAATCATTTGGGACAGTTTGAGATACATTTTGATTTTCACCCCTCTTGACCACCTTCAGACATGCCCGATCATCGCCCAAAATGATAATTTTTGAGCAAGAATAGCTTGTTTTAGACCACTTCAGCTTGAAAACATGCAAAATAAACGGGAAAAAACGAGTTAAGGAGGTCGAAAAAGCAATACTTTGGTCACTAATGCAAAATGCCCTTTTGTATAGTCCTCCTTTTGTATAGCCCCCTCTCGAACTAACCCCCCTCCCCCCCCTAACCGGGGCGTACCGATCATATAGCCCCAGGGGGCTATACACGAAACATTACAGTAGTACGTGTACGTGGTATGTATGAAACTTTTTCGTGCATACAAATTCTCAATACTGAATGAAACAGCAGTCAAGGACAGTTGTCAAGAAATCAACGGTGAAGCACAATAAAAGAATAATATTATAACCTCACTTTGACAAGCACAAATGGACTAAGAAGTAACATAAAAATAGCACTAAACGTCTAAATCTATAGTACAAATTATAATTCTAGGACCCATGTATTATTTATCTCGAGAACTACGCGACGTAGAGCAAAGCGGTCAAAACTTCCACGGATAACTTTAGCTCGCCTCTCCAATAAAAAAAACCGTTTGATTCTATCTGCTCTCAGTGTCGAGATCTCGCCAAATTCCTTCAGCACTGAAATCGTGTCACCTTTCGGCAGACGCTAAACCACGCAAACCACGACACCCTACGACCCTGTACGCCCGATGCGCATTTTCATCGTCTTCATCACGTATGCTTATTTCTGCCATTTTGATTTTTCGGGAGTTTGCGAGGTTTAGAATTGCCCAATGGTCCACGCCCGATTTGGCGATTTTAGTACTGAAGAAATTTGGCGAGATCTCGACACACAGAGCAGCTGGAGACAAACGGTTTTTTTATTGGAGAGGCGAGCTAAAGTTATCCGTGGAAGTTTGACCGCTTTGCTCTATGTCGCGTAGTTCTCGAGATAAATAATACATGGGTCCTAGAATTATAATTTGTACTTTAAATAGTGATCCATGGTGCGTTACTTATTTATTATTGTCGAAAATGGCTTACTTCTGCATATCTTTCCTGAAAATCACTCTCTGGCGTTTGTTCAGTTTCTCCTGCTACTGGAGCGAATGAACTGATAGGGTATGCCATTGAATCCTTTGTTGACCTTACGGCCAAAATTGTATCCGAACCAACCGCCCCGATCTTGTAGTTCTTCTTGAAAAACAAGAATTATAAAAACAGCAAGAAAGTAAATTATAAACACCCTAATACGTACATTCCCTTCGTTCACCTAATGTGTGGCTGCTGAATGATTGTGTGCGTATGTATGTATTCATCGTATGTACCGTACCTGTTGCGCTAAGAAATTTTGGGTGCGTTCGCTACACGCTACAGTACAGCTATCCTATCCCTCTGTATTATGCTTCTAATATACTGAATGCAGCTTCTTCATACTTCAATGCAATTTTTGACTGGTAAGGAGAAAGGAAAAAATACGTAAACGGAGGGTGTCAGTCAACTCGTGACCACTCATGATTCTTAGCGCAACTGGTCCTTATACGTAGAGCTCACCTGGATAAAGCATCGGCAATTTATCGACGCATCGATTGATATTCTCGTTGCAAACTCGACGGTCGTTTGGCTGGCACTCACGATCGGACAGGCAATAGTTGGGAATGTGGTCGTATGGATCTGTTGTAACAAAGAATTAGTTGCTGGGCCAAGCAATTTTCTGACAGAAGAATGCAGCAGTGAAGTGATTTTTAATTTGGCTTTTCGCCACTTGCGCTAATGTTTTTGCGTGGTCACGCACGATCATGAAGGCTTCCTAAACTATGAAGTTATGTACAAAATAAGAAGGTGCAAATTTCTTACTAAAATATCCTGATTTTCTTTGCTGAGAGTGTGGCGGTCTGATACTGCGATGCTTGATCCTTGCTGAGGGTAGCCTTCGGTCATAATAACGCCTCGAAATGTCCACGCAATGAGCGACAACGAAGAACTATACAAATAAACATCACAACCAAATTGATGTGCTCAGAAAACTGTCGACGCAAAAAAAACAAGAACCAAATATGCCTGTCTTCTGTTTATTTCTTACCGAAAACAGTGCGATCACTACCGTCATCTTGTCACAGCGAAGGCTTCTCATGATGGATGGACGAGCGATTTGTCTTTGCTGTACCTGCACCCAACGCACACCAGCCAAAAGGTGCCAGTAGTCGTGCCAAGAAGTTGGACGGAACCAACAACCAATCTTCGCCAAGCCGATGCAACTCGAAGACAAAGTTGGAAGCGCGCACAAGTTTTTTGGGGCCACGCAAATTTACGGCGCAATCTAAGGGTGCGCTTGTTAATTCCAAGTGCAATAGCCAACCGCAAGTTGAAATCGCGTCGTAAGTCTTAACAGCAATTATCGCCGTCAATTTGCAAGCATTTTACGCTTTACGGTAACCGTGGTTCCTGTCAAGCATGACGGTCGGTGAAAAGTGTGGTGTCGTAAACGCGGCCAAATTTTGCGACATGGCATGTAAAGTAAACGTAGCGAATAATGCAATTGTTTGTAGTACATTAAGATGTTGCGCAAAACGGGCCGTTCTAGCGGCCGGAAGCAATTGATTTTTTCCTCGTTTTGAGATCATTGGAGCAGGGTAAGAAGGGGTAAATATGTCCGATGGAAGAACAGTCCAACGTCCCCTTCCGTAGTTGCCTGTTGTCTCATGCTGAAAAAACAGTGGTTCCAACAGTCAGCCAGCCATGTGATGTCGTATATGTACGTACGTATGTAACTAACTACCGTACCCTACCACGTCGAATTGAGCAAGCTTTTGTACGTGATACATTGCATATTGAATTTACATGGCAACGCAACCGCGGTGTGAATCCGAAATTGCCCCAAAATACCCCCCGGTGGGTCGAACACGTTTTTGAACTGATCGAAAATTGAGTTTAATTGAATTTGTCGTGATGACGGTACTTTACTACCTACCGTACATTACATGTGTGCATACGATGCAATATACATATCCGTATAACGTGTACACCCATGAACTCTACAATTCGGGATTGCTGAGTTCACGCTGAGCTCAGAAAAAAATTTGTAGAGTTCATCCAACGAAGCTTTTGCTTAGTTTAGTTTTTCACACCAAAAACTCAAAGTCGACTGTGGAGTTCATTTTGCTGAGTTCATAAATTCGTGCGAAATTCGGCATGAATTCGGCAAATGAAATGAAAAGTCCACTGCGAAGTTCACTGGAAAAAACTCAAAGTCGACAGCGCTGTCCCCTCGGAGTTCATCTTATTGGGAGTTCACTATCCTCTGCAATAATTTCGCCAATTTGCAAAGTTCATTTTTTGTTGAGTTAAAAAACGAAAAGTCGACTGTGGAGTTCACCCTTCAAAAAAGCGTGAACTCCACAGAGCAATTAATTGCAGAGTTCGTTAGTCGAGTTCATTAGACTCCACAAAAAAACTCAAAATCCAACTGCAGAGTTTATTTTGTCGGGGACATATTTGTCCCAAATTCACGTTATACGGATATGTTCGTATGTATAGTCGTTTTGACGCTCGAGATAATTTTTGTATTCATGCACATGGACCGCCTTCGCCTTACCCGCAAATTTGGCTCCGAAACAGGTGTTTGTCGCGTGTTTGATTGTTTTTGTTTGGTGACATTTCTGTCACTTTTATTGGCCATAATTCTTCACTCAGCATGGGGTGTCGCGCGCGTAATAAAACTTTTTTCAAAATTGAAAATGAAACTTACACAGTACCATTATATGAACCAGTTCGCGAGAAATTCTGACGGTGCCGGATAAACGCGAATCTCCGATTTTGACGATACCTAGCTCATTTTAAAGAGCGTCAAAAATGGAGTCGAATGAGCATAATATGAGCTCTGTAACCCTTCGCAAAACATAGATACGGCCGTCGACAACTTCCACATCATCGGCGCTTCGTTGGTCATTCTTAAATTTGGACTCCAGTCGGGGATATGGCCATATCTCAGCAGTTTCTGCTCCTTTTTTGACGCTCTTTTTTTGTAAATTGAAGCTGAAACATTGGGGAATCCAGCCCATGTCTTACCGTAACCGTACGATACATGCCTAGTGAGATATTTGTAAATACAGGGTGTTTCTTTTGTTAAAATTTTCGATTCTCATGCCTATCTTCAACACCATGTAACTTCTTGCCCCAACAACCTACAGAGGTGCCAGTAGGCTCATTCGACGCGCCTTAATTTGCTCTTTAAGGTGGTGTGTAGCAACCCATTTCCAATCCACCTGTTGCTGAATTACAGGGTGTTTTCTTGAAACAGTGGTATTTTTATGTGAAAGCATGAGTTTTAAAAACAATTTCGCTTTATTGCATAAATCTGATTCAGTTTTTTATGCTGAATCTTATGAGCTTACTCCCATTACTCTAGCCTCAACCATTAGCGAGATACAGCGACTAAAAGTGAAAGTTTCACAATTTTTCCTGTCTTAAAACAACTTTTTCCAATTAGACGAATGCATGACATGTGGCATACCATTCGATTCATCTTGACGAGATCTATCGAATGGTTACCATATCATTATGCTTGGGCTCCATTCACACAGTAAAAAACGCCAAAAACCGATTTCTAACACTGATCTGAAGGCATTTTTTGGCTCTAATAAGCCATAAAGTTTCAATGAGAACATTTTTTGGATTATTTAATGACAGTTGAAAATGAGCTTTAGAAAAAGGTCCTTTCCATCCAAATGAATGAGTTAATAGGCTTATTAGAGTCAAAAATGCCTTCAGATCAGTGTTAGAAATCGGTTTTTGGCGTTTTTTACTGTGTGAATGGAGCCCGAGTATGATGATATGGTAACCATTCGATAGATCTCGTCAAGACGAATCGAATGGTATGCCATATGTCCGTGCATTCATCTAATTGAAAAAAGTCGTGTTAAGACCGGAAAAATTGTAAAACTTTCACTTTTAGTCGCTGTATCTCGCTAACGGTTGAGCCTAGAGTAATGGGAGTAAGCTCATAAGATTCAGCATAAAAAACTGGATCAGATGTGTGGAATAAAGCGAAATTGTTTTTGAAACTCATGCTTTTCACATAAAAATACCACTGTTTAAAGAAAACACCCTGTAATTCAGCAACAGGTGGATTGGAAATGGGTTGCTACACACCACCTTAAAGAGCAAATTAAGGCGCGTCGAATGAGCCTACTGGCACCTCTGTAGGTGGTTGGGGCAAGAAG
>JASAMW010000964.1:0-12171 GCA_030247985.1 Epsilonema sp. ZAB3_2
ACCTTGAACGCATATGCCGCAACTATGAACATAGCGTGCAGCGTGGTATGTGTTCAGAATAATTACAGCGCAGAATAAGGTATATGCGCAGCGTATGATACTGGATGCGGACTCTGTAAATAGCATCCCGGTGTGTAATCCAGGCGTACGTGACCTGCCAGCGCAGTTTCTTCTTCTTCTTTCTCTTTCCGCCTCTTCTTTACAGCATTTGTGATGGCCGAAAGAGAAGCACTTCTTGAATCACTCTGAATCGCATACCTACAGCACAGTAGTAATTCGATTCGGATGAAATAGGTACCACGGTACGGTACACACACTATTGTTCTGTCGTTTCGAGTACGTACCTATATCATTCATATTCAATTTACCGATATGGAAAGACGCAGCTTTGCTTCATTTGACAGGATCTCCAGACCAAGTAGCGATGACCCAACACGTCCAGCGAGTGTGGCTCCTTTCCCATGGCACTTTTTCCAGTCTCGCTTCGCTAGCCTTTTCCAAATCTACATACACAAGTTGCTCCTAATACAACATTACATACGCAAGTTATCTCTGTGTACGCACACCTCCGTACATATACAATACCAAGAATTCATAACTTGATTTTGCACATACCTTCAGTGTTCTTCTCTTCGGTCAGGCACTAAATAACCCCATCCCAACTTGGTTTCGTAATGCAGCGGGTATCCATCCCACGTCAATCTGATCAGTTTGGGCAGAATCTGACGACCAGACGAAATGGAGATCGGCTGGAAGTGCGACCACATTCGGCCTGCAACTTCCGGTACCATCTGAACAAACAGCAGACCATTTCAGATTAATAGTCACTTGAAGCCACTGAAATGCGTACATAGTTCGTTCCTACAGTATGCTGCGCCTACTACTTACTGTGCAAAGGTTCCGCACGCTGGGCAGGTAGGTACCAATCTTCGCTCCACAGCCACGCATCCTCCTCATACTGACACGAACCCAGAAACAGGACTTACACAACGTAATTGTAGGGTACTGTGGGGTAACCAGGTAAATCCGGCCACCTAATTCCTTTAAACTTGCTGTTCCAGCAAATGACAAACCAAATAGCTCGTTTGAAAGAGGAGAGTTCAAGGAATCGATTGATATCATGTTTGTCTCAATCCGTCCAATGTTGCTGAGGTATACAGCCCTGAAACATAGGTGGTCGGATTTTCTCATGGCCGGGTTTACCCCATAGATAGTACCATACATGATATAGAACATAGGAAACATAATGAGGTAATTCAATTGGGTCCATCCCTGCTGCGTTTGAAATAGGGTAGTGCGGGGTAGTTTGGGGGTGCATGGTGGATGCGGGGTGCATGGTAATATCTACTTTATATAGCTTTGCTTAGCACAAGCAGGCGACAGGCGAATCAGGGCAACATTTAGACAGATGAAAGGCAAGAACCTAAACACTCCTTTCCAACCTTTCTTGCAAGAAATGTAATGGGTGACCAGAATTCCGAATTACCCCGCAGCCACGCACTACTCTGTGCACATACTTTCCATCTTTTCATAGCTCCCTTGCCATATTGCTCCCTACCGTACTTTTATACTTAGCTCCCTACCAAAAAGAGATACGAAAAGCAAAGGCATACTTTTTATCCCTTTGAAATAACAGCGCATTAGCCACCAATATCGTTGCGACGCGCCGACTCTCCTTTTCTAGCTCCTCGTACGCAGCTTCAGCACTAGCCACGTATTTCTCCCAGTTACCAGTGATAGGGATGACCGTCTTGCCCATTTCCAGCATCCCATAAAACGTCACCACGCTCGGCATACTACCAACATAAACGGACGACATTGGAGAAAAATGCTTACGCAGTAGTGAATTCAATGAACACAATCGAGAAGGAAAATTTGCCGAATGTGCCAGGGGAATCGAACTTGGACCTCTCGAGTTCCAGCCAAGCGCCTTAACCATTTGACTACACACTCGGATGACCTCAGCCACACAATTTCCCCTTTTGATCATGCAGCTAGCCGCCGGTTTTCCACAAAGCTATTTACAAGTACGTACGTAGTACTTTCCATCAACCCACTGTACGTTCAGGCCAAAAAATGGAAACGTGAAAACTGTGGTTCAACGTCTCTTGCTGCGCCAAAGATGGAGAGAAACCAAATTATTGCGTGCATTTTAGGGCCTGATCCATCAGTAACGTTACCTCCTACCTACCGCTTGTTGAACTCTGGCCACAGTGCAGAGAGAAGCTCCCAAGTAGCTAGCACATCAGTGGAACAGTACAGCGTCAATGACTGAAACAGACATATATTCTATTCTCAGCACGAACATACGAAGCGACACTACACCTATGCTCGTTCAGCAATGATTCCCGTAGAGACATCGGCATAGCAATGCTGTGAGCGTTGGGAGGTGTGCTGTGCGTACATCCAACTGGCCCCAGACCGATGTCTACACTATCAGCACCTGAAACTGCTCTCTGATAACTTCCGCAGATTCTTTGAGGAACACGTCACGTGGATCTTTGGTCAGCTCCAATACGCTGTGCGGGCAATGTAGTTTGTGCGCATCTGCCAGGTTATTCTTTGATACCCTACTTCTCCACCGCTTCATCCAATAAGCCTTTGGCTCCTACACAAATTAGCATCCTGAAGCATTGTACAGTCTATACGTTCCGCATACACTAATACGTGCGTGCACACTGCATAGCAACTTGTTGCTCGCTGTACATGTATACATTTACCTTGGCAAACACAGCTTGTTGGTCCGAGGTCAAGCCACATACCGCGATATGCATGGACATCGTATCCCAGTACCTGGTTTTTCCAGCCTAAAGCAAACAGGTAGAGTTGTACGAACGAGTTGTCCATAGTTCAGCAAAGTACGTACATGCCTACGTTGCTTATTTAGTTGAGGATACATATCGTACACGTGATGATTTATTTGGCCGCTGCACACGTGACCAGCCAACTCCCGGGGAATTCCGATGAAGCATAGGGAGGCCGGTGAATTCACCTGGAGTTTGAAACTCACCGCCGTGTGAACATGGGAGAAAAGTTTGCGTGTGTGAGCAAGTGAGACTGCTCAAAACTCGAAGTTCAAACTCACCGTGAATTTACTACTAACCACGTGTGTAGCGCACTAATGAGGAGAGCCTACGTGACATACCTGTAGAGCGTACTCTTCTCTGACACGAGCCTGATCAAAGCCAACGCTGTGGCCAACCACCACCCTCTCTGCTGCAGGGTCACCAAGAGGTATGAAAAAATCAGGAGATTCTGCTTGAGGTTGGGAAGAGGAGGCATCACACAGATACTCTGAGCACCAGGAATACCTAAAGATATGAATAAAAAAGCATGCTCATACAGCAAATCGCAACAGCTTTAGTAACACCAAGACTGCAAAAGGGAAGAGGGACGCTACTCTTCCCTTATGTAGTCTTGATACATTACGCGTCAAACACATAACTACGGTTGCACGGGGAAAGAGTGGGACGGTAATCACTTCTCGCGATTCAGCTCGTGTCAAAAACTGCAAACTGGACTAGTCGCAACCAATAGTCGACTCAGTTCTATTGGTGGCGACCTCAGCTAGGTTTGGGTAAAGTTTGGTGTCCGACTTTCCCCATGCTACCCTATAAATAAGCACCTGTATGTATGCACGACATAGGCCTGTAGCGTAACAGTTTGAATGCTCCATCCATAAATAGACTAGTAGACGCAATTTATACATATAGGGTACTGTGGGGTAAACCCGGATACCTAGTATATCTCAGCAAACATACAATCGATTGAGACAAGTATACTACCAATCGATTCCTTGAATTGAACTCTCCTATTTCAAATGAGCTACCATGCTCATCATTTCCTGAAGCGCCAAGTTCGGAAAAACTTAGGTGTCCCGTGTCCGGGTTTACCCCGTGTCTGGGTTTACCACCCCACATACCCTACAACACAGAATGCGTACCTACGTGTGCACTAACCAATTCGTAGGAGACACAGCGACAGCTAACATCGGAATCCCGCCTTCTTGCACACACGTTTCCACATCAAAAACAAACGCAGAGTCGGGAGGAAAAGGTACAGAAACCCCTTGAGATTCCGCAGTAGGATCGTATTTCGTCCACCCTGGATGCAAACGCCAAAATTTCGGTCGCGGAGGCAAATTTTCAGTAGCCGCAAGTCCTTGAATCAAGTCGTAGTAAGGCTGTGACAGGGATTTTGCGATGCAGTGAAAGTGTTCCTTGACATTTCCTCCGTGCAAAGAAGGAAGGCGAAGGGTTAAATCAGACTCGGTAGGAACAGCATGAGGTGGTAAAAGGGGTGAAGTTTCACCGAACAAGGTTCTATGCAAAGATTCTGGAATCATCCAGATCTGTTCGGTTTCCGAAGAAGACGAAGGAGCGAGGGCAGGAGCGGCTTTGGTGGCACCTGTGCGCACTCTCTCCTTTGATAAATTCTTGCTATTATTGCTCGTCGATGACGCATTGACACGATCATTGAGGTGTACTGAAAATGAAAATGATAACAATAAGAAAAAGAAAACGAGGAAAAGGTAAGGGGGACTGGAGTGGAGAAAAATGTCTTGGATTCTTCGCAATGTACGAAAATAACACCTACCACATGCTGCGTTCACCCTACGTCCGTACGTGTGATGTATCCAGGAGTACATGTATCCATTTATCTAGGACTAGGAGTACATGTATCCATTTATCTAGGAGTTTCTAGATACGTTCATCGGACGTACAGGATTTACGGACGTATTGTGAACGCGGAATCACGCGTTTTCTCATCTCAACAACAATTTTTAACAATAACAATAGCAACCACAATAACATACCTGAAGCTGAAGCCTTTGCGGTGCATTTGCCTTGAGATCGTAGCAATGATTGAAGTGCAGTTCGGGCCAGAGCGACTGACATTGTTATTTCCCTTAGTTTGTGTTCCTTCTGCTCATTTTATAATTTTATCCATGAAGCTCGATGGATTCAAGACGGAACTACTGAAAAAATAGATTGCCATCAAACTTTTTGTTTTTTCAATCGAAAAAATTTTCCGCTCAAAAATGTGAAGGAAAATTTGCATAGTACGCATTGAAAAGGAACCGAAAACTGAAAACAGTCCTTGACTTTATCGGATGTATAAAATTTGCATAAACAAGTCGAATTTGCAAATTGGCAATTTCTGTTCCGAATTTTATTTTATATTATTTCTGGATTGGATAGCAATACAATAGAAAATATTTTTCACTGTTATTGTGTATTTTGAGTGTTATCTCATTGTTATTTTACGTCATTTTATTTTATTGTTGCAACTGTTATATTTTGTTGCATAACTGCCTTGCGGGTTTTCTCACTGGGTACTATTTCTTTTTTTGCTAGGTACACTACGTTGTAGAGTGCTTCTTTGGAAATGTACCTTGGACACCTTTTTTATGGTCCAGCAGCCGTTTTCCAAACCTATTGCGCCTTCCGCATTATGTTGCTGACCAGTTTAAATTTAACCCCTCCTGTATGCTGAGATATGGCTGTTGGTAGGCCCAATGTGCCCCTCATGCCCAATGAGCCCGCCACTTTTTTCAAAAGTTCTTAACATCATTCTACTCCACTTTTTTCGCTGATTTCGGTTTGGGGCATGCCCCTTCGATATTTTGATAAATACACCACCAAAATTGACGAAAATGATCAAATTAGCCAAAATTACCCCTTTTTGGGCTATATCATGGTGTATTCATCAAAATATCGGAGGGGCATGCCCCAAATCGAAATCTGTGAAGAAAATGGAGTAGAATGATGGTAAGAACTTTTGAAAAAAGTGGCGGGCACGTGAGGGGCAATTTGGGCCTACCAGCAGCTATATCTCAGCATACAGGAGGGGTTAAATTTTAAACTGGTCAGCAACGTAATGCGGAAGTCTCAATATGTTTGGAAAACGGATGCTGGACCATAAAAAAGGTGTCCAAGGTACATTTCCAAAGAAGCACTCTACAACGTAGTGTACCTAGCAAAAAAATAAATAGTAGGATTGTGCTGCAGCAACAATTGAGCTGGGCTCGTTCTTTACTTATCAGCTCAGGTTAGTATGTATGATCGCTTTTAGCTGATGAATGATGGACAGGAGTCAAAATCCAGTTGCTGATAAATGCCATGTTGCCCTGTTGCATTTCCTTTGTGATGCCATTCCAAACATGCACTTTTGCGGCGGCAGCATGGCGTTCAATTAGTTGCGAATCCAGTTTTACACAGTTTTCTGCGGCACGGCGTCGCCTCCAAGGAGCTATAAGTGCTATTACGGTTCAGCACATGTGCTTGTGCTAGCTCCTGTGTAATTATTGCAGGAGAGGAACTCCCTGGGCAGCTAATTTTATTATTTTGACTTTCATCCACGCGCAAGTAGCAGCTGCCCTTGGTGCTTGAGCGAGCAGTGTTTAGCATATGTTTAGCGCTGACTCTGGCGTACCAAATTCTCACGAGGGCCTTCCGATTGCTTGCTTTTGCTACTAAAGCCAATTGCGCTTCAAACGTCAATGCGTCTTGTCTGCTTGTATGCATACAGTTCAAAATATATACGTACGTGCCCTTGCCTTTGTACTTTGCGCTTTCTTCCGACGCTTTGTACTTATTGTAGCTCGTACGTACGTACGTACGTACGTAGTAGCATAATCGCGATGTGCTGTAATTTTTTGCGCGCTGCTTGTTTGACTTTGGCATACCGCCTTATTTTCTCCTCCAGTCGCTCTCATTTGATGCAGCTTTTCACAACAGCAGTCGCCTGGTAAAGCGGACGTGAGGAGTAAGACTTCATCGATCATTAAAAAAAATGCACTGAAGTGACGAAAAATGCAACGAAACGACAGAAACGCTGCATGAACGCCTAGAGCACGCACGCCTTGGATGAGTATAGGAATACATGGAAAAGAACAAACAGGAAATTCAAATTCTGGCAGGTCCGGTTTTCAAGAAAAAGGCTGTTTCAACAAGTGCGGCAACGACATTGGGTGTTTGCGATGGAACAAATAAGCTGAGTAACTAATGTTGGGCTTGATGGAAGGAGGCATGAAAGTAGAAGTTATTCTGCAAAATTCTGTGTTGATAACTCTTGTTGCGTGCGAAAAAAACGGGAAAATTTGCGCAGCGAAAATAAGAAAAGTGTTTCGTTTTTAAACCGCTAGAGGCGTGGTGATCGATGAAGTCTTTTTCATGTCCTTGAGTTTATCTATCCCTTTCGTCTCCTCAACGCGCTGATCTTTCTTTGTGTGATCGCTGTTGCCTTTTGAAGCCGCAGAAATGATGCTATCTGCTGTAGCAGCAAAATCGCATCTGCTTGGACGGGTTGGAGGGACATGGGCTCGTGGTCTAGCAGTCACCGCTGAAAGATATCAGAGCGCCCAACCGCAGCCGGTGCCCGTTTGGGAGCAGGAACCAGCGTACACCAAGGTAGTGTGCTGCCCGAATGGGTGCAATCGATAATAGCTGAATGAAAGCTCCATGGCATAGGGCCAGCTAGGTAGGTATTGATTTGCTGGTGTATCTATGATTATTTTGTACAGCTGCTCATCAACAATGAATGGGTGAACTCGGCTAGCGGCAAGACTTTTCCTACGATCAATCCGGCCACTGGAGAGATCATTTGTCATGTTCAGGAAGGGGACAAGGTCAGACACAAAAATGCGCACGTTCTCCGAATGTAGGTAGGTAGGTACATGCATAACTGCTGGTACTATTCTATTCTGATCACGGCTGCAGCATAGCAAAGTTCAGGAAAAGGAGCATGTAGTGTGCACGGACAGAGATTATGCTTTTGAATTGTAGGCTGATGTTGATAAAGCAGTGAAAGCTGCGAGTGATGCATTCAGGCGTGGTTCCCCATGGCGAAAGATGGATGCCTGCCAGCGAGGCAATCTGCTCACTAGACTCGCGGACCTCATGGAGAGAGATCGGGCTCTACTTGCCGTATGGCCCACCAAATACCAAACTTGAATGTATCATTATGGTGCAAGAAATGTGCACGGTACATAATGTGCATACTAATCGTTGGATAACTGGATGTAATGCGCATGCGGTTTGTATTTGTAGAGTTTGGAAACGTTGGATAATGGCAAGCCTTTTCAAGTCTCGTTTGCTGCAGATTTGGAGTTGTCCATTCGATGTTACCGGTATGTACAGTACAGTACACTGTACACAGTACGTTCGACATCTTGTCTTTTCGTAGGTACGTACGTCGCGAACACCAGACGTAGTACATAGGCTACACACATGTGTAGGTACGTACACTGTTTTGTTTGTCGTGGTCATTGTTGCAGATACTACGCTGGATGGGCGGACAAGAATCACGGCAAGACGATTCCGATAGCCGGCGATTTCTTCTCGTACACCAGACACGAGCCAGTCGGCGTCTGTGGCCAGATCATTCCTGTACGTATTCTGTACATCCTGATACATAGTAATGCCTGACCTCTGTGTCAGGTCAAGATGTACAATTCGTGCTGGACAATGGACAACTGCACGGTGTTTTTAGTGGAACTTTCCGCTTCTGATGCAAGCTTGGAAGCTGGGTCCGGCTCTGGCCTGTGGAAACACGGTCGTTATGAAGCCAGCTGAGCAGGTGACAGGAGAAAAGTGCATGTTGGTCATTGCCAGGGTCTGGAAAAAGAGATGACATGAGAGTTTAGCTTGAATATGTGTGCCATGCTGTAGACTCCGCTCACCGCTTTGCACATTGGTCAGCTGATCAGAGAAGCAGGTTTCCCGCCAGGGGTGGTCAATTTGATCCCCGGATTCGGACCCACGGCTGGTCAGGCCATATCCTCGCATCCTCAGGTGGACAAAGTGGCTTTCACGGGGTCCACAGAGGTAAAGCGTATACCACAATTTACATATGTAGGGTACTGTGGGCTAAACCCGGCCATGGGAAAATCCGGCCACCTAAGTTTAGGGCTGCATATCTCAGCAACCAATGGACTGATTGAGAGAAATATTTTATCAGTCGAGTCCTTGAGCTCTCTTTCAAATCAATTTTATGCATCATTTGCTGAAACAGCGAGTTCAAAGGCGCTTAGGTGGCCGGGATTACCCCATATGGCCGGGTTTGCCCCACAGTACCCTACATATGTAGTGCGTTTCTGTTGGTAAGCAACCATCTATGCTGTGATCAAGGCATCACTTCCAAATGGGTAACAAACTATTATAAACAAAAATGGATAAGGAAATGGGCCATTCCACTGGCCATAGATGGTCCTTTATTGTACGGTTTGCTTGCCGTGTGCAACAGTACTCGACTGACCACTGACGTATGTACATGCAGTAGTGCGTTGCAGGTTGGTCACAGAGTGATGGAGGCAGCGGCCAAGAGTAACCTGAAACGGGTCACGTTGGAGCTGGGAGGGAAGAGTCCCAACATCATATTCTCTGATGCTGACAGTAAGGCTGGCCCCATGAGCTGAGGCGTTATTTCTGGTGGGCACTCTAAACCACTACGTATCTAACTGGTGCATGCATATTACACTACCCCTCCTTATCCACGATATGTACAACCATACACATAATACACGTATGTAAGTGTGCGTACATACGTACGTATACAGTAGTAGTGCAGTGCATGTTGCTGTTTGCAGTGGATTTGGCGGTGGAGCAGGCTCATTTCGGCCTGTTCTTCAACCAGGGCCAATGCTGCTGCGCCGGCAGTCGCCTGTTCGTCGAGTCCAAGGTGTACGACGAGTTCGTGGACCGCTCGGTGGCGCGAGCCAAGAACAGAGTCGTCGGAGATCCCTTCAAAGCCGACACGGAACAGGGACCCCAAGTACCTACGCACGCACTGCACGTCGTGCCTATATACAGTACGCACTATATCTGGCCACGGGTTGGCCTCGGCTCAGGCGCGTGCGTAAAAAATTCACAATCGGTTTCTGTCACGTTTCGTAGTACTCCACTGAGGAGTAAAAACGAGGACACGGTCAGCAACCCGGAACTTCAGTATCCCCTGTAGACAGTACTTCCCCCCCGCGGCGATGAAACAGCTCAAAAATAATTGGTACTAGCGTACATGGACAGAAAGTCATACAATTTTGAGCTCACGTAAAAAGACTGAGACCTGCGCAGATTGATACCCACAAGGTGTACTTCTCAAATTCCCCCGGGTCAAGCTTCACACTGGTGATGTTAACTCCTTCCCCCCACACTGGCAACCTAAGAAATTGATGAAAAACAGCCTTTTACATGCATTTCTACCCAAATATGCTACCCTGGAGCAGTCAAGCAGAGAAATTAGAGTACCTACCCTAGTTTTATCTGGTAGATTTCACAGGAATGGATGTGGCTTTTCTTTTCCCACGTTTAAGGCCTGATAAACCGATTTTTTAATCTACTGATCATAAAAATGGCATAAATCGGGTATATTAGGCCTTAAAATTGGAAGAATTTAAAAATTAAGGTCATTTTTGAATTTATGCATGAGAAATTGAGTCAGAGTACCTGATTTTCATAATGATTGCTTTTAGTGCACGTTTTGATATTGAAACACATGAAAATGGGTTTATAGGCCTAAACGTGGGAAACGGAAAGCCACATTTCAAAAAGGATTTTCCATTTTTGAAATCTACACATAAAACTAGGTAGGGTACTCTAATTTTCTCTGCTTACTGCTCCAGGGTAGCATATTACTTGGGTAGAAATGCATGTGAAAAGGCTGTTTTTCATCAATTTCTTAGGTTGCCAGAATGGTGGGGAAGGAGTTAACATCACCAGTGTGAAGCTTGGACCCTTGGTGGTGGAATTTGAGAAGTAGCACTTGGCTGCCTCTGTGCATATTGCGCTGAGGCCTGCAAAATACCCAACATTTGTCAAAAAGCTGAAAAAAGACCAATTTTGCCCATACCCGTTGGGGCTGGGTAAACGGCCACCTCACATTGAAAAGATCGAAAAAGTTGGGGGTATATGTATGCTTGGAGTTTGACTTGATTTGGCCTCTATGTCATGCAAACTTGATGAAAATAGTAATTCAGTACTGAAGCCCTGTTTCTCCACCTCGCCGCGTGGGGGGCGAAGTTCAACTCTCGATCGTAGAGGGCACTTTACAGTACCATAGATTGGCAAGCACTGGAGAATAAGTGCCAAACCTACCGCATAATATACCCTACTTATGCAAATTCGCTTTTACTACTACTACACTGCCAGCGTGGGCTTGTAATTGTAACTCGAGGTGCGCAGTATTTATTCTTGTATGTAATGTAGGTTGATGAAGATCAGATGAAGAAGATTTTGGAGTTGATCGACTCTGGCAAGAAGGAAGGAGCGTCTCTGCTGTGCGGAGGTGGCAGAAAGGGGGACAAGGGATACTTCGTCGAGCCTACCGTCTTTGCAAACGTCAAGGACCCTATGAGAATTGCTCAAGAAGAGGTATTTTTTCCTGCACAGCTATAAATACGTACTGTACGAAGTGTTGTTTCTACGTACATGATTTGCAGATATTTGGACCAGTAATGCAAGTGATCAAGTTTGAATCGATGGTAAGCCAAGTCGAGTGGACCAGTACAAGTACGTAGTAATATCACTGGGATGAAGAATATTGTTCACACGTACAGTACGTGCCTTTCTTCCATAGGATGATTTGGTGGAGAAAGCGAACAACACCATGTACGGTCTGGCTGCGGCTGTGGTAACAAGGGACATCGACAAAGCGCTTTACGTCGCTAACAACATCAGGGCAGGCACCGTCTGGTGAGCATAGTGAACAGCTGCAATAGAACAGGCACACCACACGCATACCAGCAGAATATAATTGTGCTGTTATGTTCACCATATGCAATACATAGGAGCCAGTTCTTGGTCGCGAGGCGACCCTTCTGAACTAACCTTGATTTTCAGTGCAACTTTTGATCAGTAGTCGATGCGAAGGTCGGCGCGGTCGTCTGTCTTGCTCGTTTGTTTCTTTCCGCACCGACCTTCGCGTCAACTACCGATCAAAAGTTGCACTGAAAATCAAGGTTAGTTCAGAGCAAGATCAAGGTTAGTTCCTTGCGACCAAGCACGGCTCTTATTGCATATGGTGAATACTACCCACCTGGTTCATAGCCTGGAGGCCGACATCAGCATGTTGCGTGTTTGCTCCAGGGTAAACTGTTACGACGTCTTTGACGCTGGAGCGCCTTTTGGTGGCTACAAAATGTCAGGAATAGGTCGGGAACTAGGAGAATATGGA
>JASAMW010000965.1:0-17138 GCA_030247985.1 Epsilonema sp. ZAB3_2
GCGACTATACCTACCTACAGGGTGGTTTTTTTCGGTGATACGATTTTGACTGCCAATTTCAACAGGTTATCTTGCACCGATTTTGCTCAAATTTTGCCCACATATTCCCGAGCGTTTACCATTTAGTTGGTAAAAATTTCGAGTTAAAACCCTGCACTGGTAGTGAGAAACACAGCAGAGAAGATGATATCACAATTTTTCAACATTTTCACCATAATTTTCCACTACTGCTAAATTGTTTTATCAAAATTTCGGAAAACATGACAAATGACAATACTGTTGCATTTTTTCAAATGGTAAGCGGCTTTTTAGACCCTTTCCGTCCTTGCACCCCTGGAAAGAATGTCGGGACGGGAGTCATCAAATCTGCCGATTGTGGCTTATCAGCTGAAGATGCAGCACTGATGAGGCATGAGCAGCACTATTGAGAAATGAGACAATCTCCAAGCAATGCCACCAACCCTGTCAATGTTTTTGGCTGTTTAGGGCTTAGGTTCCATCTTGCTGAAACTATTTTGCCCTTAGGAAAGAGCATTGGGCTCCAAAAGGACGCTTCCAATCAAATGGCAGCAAAAAGTGCATTGAAAAAGCTCGAAATTGTAGGTTTGAAAGGAAGGGGGTAATTCTCACTACCAGTGCAGGGTTTTAACTCGAAATTTTTACCAAGGAAATGGTAAACGCTCGGGAATATGTGGGCAAAATTTGAGCAAAATCGGTGCAAGATAACCTGTTGAAATTGGCAGTCAAAATCGTATCACCGAAAAAAACCACCCTGTACCTCTGTCTCATATCCTCCACATTCATCAAGAGAGACGCCTCCGGGTATTTGTCTTGCAGCTTGGCCTTTCGTTTCTCCTGTTTCCTCAGCTCCTTCATCACGTGTACTTCGTTCTGGCTCTGCACCACGATGCTCTGACCCGGCAACTGCTTCTCATGACGCGCAACAGATGAAGAAGGCACAAGGGAAGAGAAGCCATCCACTCCTCCTCCGCTCCACTTGTATTCATCCACCAGCGCCGCGCGATGCTGCAGAATTTCAACCAACAGCTCAAACCGCTCGAACCCCAACAGGTCGGTCAACTGAAACAACACATTTCCTATGAAAAGAGAAAGAACATACCTATCGAAGGAGGAAGAGAGAAAGAAAGAGGTGCAGTCAAGGTGACAAGCTTCACCTTCAATAATCCAGCTATATACTAGAAGCTCAAACGTTTGACTGCACTTCCTGTTGCCTTTTTCATCAGTCTTTTCCGAGAAGTACACGAGTAAAAATGTACGCACGTATGTACAGTACATACATACTTCCATCTGCAATTCGTCCGAGCTTTTCTCTGACAGTAGGAGTGAGAACAGCGGCTTGATCATAGCGTCTACGTCATCGGAAGCAGACGACAGCTCCTGGATCAGACTGACAAGGTTGAATTCCGCCTTGGAGCTGGAAGAAGCAGCCATCGCTCGCTCTTGCTGCACAACCGGCGCTTTCATGGCCACCGTCTCTTCTTTCCCATCATGCGCACAGTTCCCATTCATTTCCTGATCAGTCATAGGCCTGGGGAGGAAGCAGAAACCTTGAGACAGGTCGATGGCATAAGGCCCTTCGAGTGGACATTCCACCACAGCCTCCTTCTCTCTTCTGCGCTGCTTCTTCGACCTGTGCACTGTCTTCCCGCTACTCTCCGCACTGTCGCACGGATAACGCATTTGCACAGCAATACCGAAAGAAGAAGACGAAGAGCCTGAAATAAACTGCTATCCCTTTTGCTGATCAAAAGGGGAAATTGTGTGACTGAGGTCATCCGGGTGCGTAGTCATATGGTTAAGGTGCTCGCCTGGAATGCTGGAGGTCCAGGGTTCGATTCCCTGGCACATCTGGCAAATTATCCTTCTCGACTATCCCTCTTACATCTGCACAGTTACTGGTGCGCTATATACGACGCCAGTAACAGTTACGGTAAATTCACCTTATGTACATGTTGGGGCATATAAACAACGGTGAATTAGTCGTTCGTATCCACATGTGCCGCGTGTGTATAAACAAGTGAGAACGCTCGGGGTCCAAAACAATACTCGAAGATTTCATCGTAAGGAGCTCAAGCCTACTCGGTCATAACGCAGAAAATGACTCGACTACGCAAAGGAACGGTACCTGCAGCTTGTTCCAGTCCAAAAAGAGAGCCGTCATCTTTGACTTCCTTAGACGTGCCGCCGATGGCTGCTTTCTTTTCCTTCTCCCTTTGCTCTCGCTTTTCCTTGCGATGCTGCACGTCCAGACGAAAGTCCAGCATGCTAGGTATGCCCAGCATGCAGTACTTGAGCTTGCCACACAGGGACTGCTTTATCGTGCGCACGCTGGCCAGAGCTCGCTTGCCCAACAACGGATCGTTGGGACCAAAACAAGCGTTCAGATGCGCCGATTCTACACGGCCCAAATTCTCCACGTTCTTCTGGAAGATCTGCAGCAGAGTCAACGCCGCAGACTCCACCACTGTGCTGCATTCAGTCTCCTGCGATTGAGCCGCTAAACCACGAAAAAAATGCCAGTATCTTACATACGAAACGAAATAAAATAGCTCATGAACAAATATCATGTACAGTGTGTATGGTACTGTGGCGTAAACCCGGACACGGGGTAAACCCGGACACCTAAGCTTTTCTGAACTTGCCGCTTCAGCAAATGATGAACATGGTAGCACATTTGAAAGACGAGAGTTCAAGGAATCGATTGGTAAAATGCTTGTCTCAATCGGTCGTATGGTTTGCTGAGATATACTGTTACTAGGTGTCCGGGTTTACCCCACAGTACCCTAAACGTACAGCTACTGCAAACACCAGTTATCCGAACATTGAGAGGTATGTCAAGACCGAGTTTTGGCGAAAAGTTTTCATGGACATCCTTATTATAGGACCCAATTCAACTTAGCAGGGTGCCAAATCCCGCGTCCATAGTCTTGAACGGTTCCCCCGCTATATGCGCGGTATACAGTAAGTACGTATCATGATATTTCATACCAAATTCGCGAGCAATGTTTTCCAGCGTTTTCAGTTCTCCTTGAAGACAGTTCCTGGTTTGCGGTTCATCTGCAGCTTCTAATATCTTTCGCTTCACTCGATTGTAAGGGTGCTGTCTCTTCTGCTGCAGTTCCTCTTCGCCTTCCTCTTCATCAGTGTCATCTCCTTCAGCGTGGAAATATGCTTCGCAAACGGCGCTGGCTCGAGAAAACTGAAACCGGCTACTCTGCTTCCCCATGGCAAAGACAGAAGTTGGGGCTGCTGCGCCTGCGAAATTGGCGATTGGACTCTCTTCTTCAACAATCGCGGCCATTAGGCTAGATGCGAGATGTGTGACAGACAGAGCGGTAGCGCAGTGTGGAAGCGTGAATGAGAGACATAGAACCGACTTCTCAGTGAGACAGGAATGGGAACGAATGACAATAGATCACGATTACATAAGCGATAAGTAATGCGGAGATACACAGGAAATTGCATATGTACGTAAATGATCTCGAGGTCTTCTCGCTATACGCGACAAGATGCTAGATGTTTGACTTCATATCGATCGCGTTTTCATGCGTCGCGTCGCGTGGCGCGGAAGGCGGAAGCGCGGCTGCGGGAAACAACGAATCCGCGCAGAACGCAGAGCCGCAGAACGCAGAATAAATTGCGCAGAACGCAGAGACGCAGAATACAGGGTGTAAATGGCGCAGAATAGTGATTGCTTAGCGTGCTGTGATGTTTAGAAAAGACGCATCCAGACAGGTGTTGGATTTCACTGGGAGGTTATGTTGGGAGGTTATTGGGAGGTTATTGGGAGGTTATTCAGGTGTGACCCATCAGTAACGGAGATCAGTTAGAATTGCATTTCACAGCAATAGGAGGACAGGAAGCAATATCGGCAGGTAGATATAGCGTCGGCAGCCGTCAGAGGCCAATTATATGTCTCGCTTATTGTGAATATCTCGCAGAGGAGTGCAGCCGAAACTATATCTTTTGTTGTGGGTCTAACCTGATTCTTTGGGTAAAGATGGATGGCACCCGATCGTTACGCCGCGGTACCATAGCGGACAAATTATACAAATTATACTAAAAGTAGTTAGTTGCAAGAAAAGTTGCAAGAAAAGTATTAAAGTTTTTTAAAAAAAGTTTTTTTTAAAAGTTTTAGTTGCAAGAAAAGTATTCAGCATGCGTTTTAGTCTCATGGCTTATTTGATTGCGCATGCGTTGTGAAGAGAGGGAGTAAATAGTTTTGTAATTGTAAAAAAAATAACTTGCAATGTATTATGCCATAATTTGTACTGCTTCCTTGCAACAATATCTTTCAATTTCAAGCAAACTTTTATACCAGTCATACAGATGCCACAACTGCCACTTGCTTGCGTGTATAATAATTTGTCCGCTGCGGTACCGCGGCGTAACGATCGGGTGCCATCCATCTTTACCCAAAGAATCAGGTTAGACCCACAACAAAAGATACAGTTTCGGCTTCACTCCTCTGCGAGATATTCACAATAAGCGAGACATATAATTAGCCTTTGACGGCTGCCGACGCTATATCTACCTGCCAATACTGCTTCCTGTCCACCTATTGCTGTGAAATGCAATTCTAACTGATCTCCATTACTGATGGGTCACACCTGAATAACCTCCCAATAACCTCCCAATAACCTCCCAACATAACCTCCCAGTGAAATCAAACACCTCATCCAGACATGTACTCCTAGAGAGCTGTACGCGCCCACCAAAACCTGGGTGGGAAAGTTTGTTTGCAAATCTCAAAATTTCAAAAACTTTTTGGTAAACTAATAGTGCCACTCCCAAAAGCTTGCATTAGTGCAGTCAAAGGTCAACACAGCACCCTGGCAAGAAGCCATAATGAGGTAAATTTGGTGGAAGGTTATCATTGGGAGGTTGGGAGGTTATCATTGGGAGGTCAGGGGGTTATCTGGGAGGTTGCATTAACGTTCAACCCATCAGTGAAGAAGATCCATTGAGGTGTTTGAAGTGACTGGCGCTGGGCAGTGAATGGTTATATCTATTTTGCACAGGCCGACAGATGGACTTTGAGGCTTAGGCTTAGGCTGAGGCCTACCCCTCTGCATCCAATACCTAAGCCTAAGCCTTAGCCTAAAATGCAATGAAATACAAACCGCAGCGAAATGCAACTCCAACTGATTTCTTTACTTATGGGTCTAATGTTAAGCCATCACAGTTGTTATTCGTATTGACATCTGCATCAGCATTCTGCATCAGTCGTGTTTGTGCCAGTGGAAACGCAGTGCAAACGTTGGTGTTCAGCATCCATTTCGAATGAGACATTATTGGGAGTGGCACTTTTAATTTACCAAGAAGATTTCTAAAAATTGAGTTTGGCAAACTTAGTTTACCACTCAGATTTTGAGTGAATTTTGCCTTGCGCAGGCGCGCGTGGCGCCCTGATTTCTAGGAGTACATGGCTGAATCGTCCTTCTAAACTTCGCAGCACGCTAAGGGATTGCCATACAAAAAGATTCTGCGCCATTTACACCCTGTATTCTGCGTCTCTGCGTTCTGCGCAATTTATTCTGCGTTCTGCGTCTCTGCGTTCTGCGCGGATTCGTTGTTGCCTGGCTGCGGCTACACTGCGGGCGTTCCAAATTACTGCCGTCTCATTCGCTGAAATGCTTTTTGAATACACTGACATCTAGAAAGTATGCGACATCTAAGTTTCTAGAAGTCCGTGATAGCAAGCACTCCTAGACCGCGTATTACTGGATACGTTATAGGTCTCCTTGAATATAACTTACTGTCATCACATTTGCTGCAATGCTTTTTGAGTATAAATTGTCACGTAAAATGAAATAAAAAGACGAACGAAACGATCTGCTCTGCTATAAACTCAAGGACATGAATAAGACTTCATCGATCACCACGCCTCTAGCGGTTTAAAAGCGAAACACTTTTCTTATTTTCGCTGCGCAAATATTCCCGTTTTTTTCGCACGCAAAAAGAGTTATCAACACAGAATTTTGCAGAATAACTTCTACTTTCATGCCTCCTTCCATCAAGCCCAACATTAGTTACTCAGCTTATTTGTTCAATCGCAAACACCCAACATTGTTGCCGCACTTGTTGAAACAGCCTTTTGCTTGGAAGACCGGGCCTACCAGCGTTTGCATTTCCTGTCTATTCTTTTCCATGTATTCCTATACTCATCCAATGCGTGCGTGCTCTAGGCGTTCATGGCAACGTTTCTGTCGCTTCGTCGCTTCTTCTTCCTTGCTTCCCGTGTTGTCGCCAGGTGGCGTGGTGATCGATGAAGTCTTATTCATGTCCTTGAGTTTAGTCACCGGGACGATCAAGACCGTGCTTGACAATTTTCGCGCTCCCGTAGCAATCTTAGTAAATCTGGCATTTCTATACAAGAATAGCAAGAGTGTTTGAAAAAGGGCCGAAAAGCCGGTTGCTATTCTTGTATAGAAATGCCAGATTTACTAAAATGCCACGGGAGCGGCAAAATTGTCAAGCACGGTCTTGATCGTCCCACTGACTATACCTGACCACGTACCCCTAGAGCGCGCGCTGCGCGCGCCCGCTGCCTGCTCCCTTCCACCCGTACATAACACAGACATTTATTGATTTTTCAGGTCTAGGTAAAGTTGCTACATACGTACTGTATGCGTCATAGGACGAAATTTGGAAAAGTTTAGTTTTCTCCAGAAATAAGCCACATAGAAAGAAACGGTTTTTTGCATGATAATTCTAAGACATTTGCGCATATTTTCAGCAATAGCTCATAAGTAATTTCTTATAATATTCAATGTTTCAGGCTGATAATGTCACATTTTTTCACACTGGAGAAATAGGTGTCTATAATGCAACGATTATGCATCAAAACATGCCAAATCAAGTCAAACTCAAATCATCCATATACCCCAACTTTCTTCGATCTTTTCAGTGGTGGGGTCCGCGTTAACACATTCCCAAGTGCTATGGCCAAAAATGGCCATTTTTCAACTTTTGGGCAAAAGTAGGGTATTTTTCCAGCCTCAGTGCAATATACACAGAGCCAGCCAAATGATATCCTTCTAAATTCCACCACCAAGGGTCCATAGGCCCCAGTGGTGGTGTTAACTCCTTCTTCACCACACTGGCAACCTGAGAAATTGATGAAAAACTCTGTTTTTTTTACATACATTTCTACTCAAGTATGCTACCCTAGTGCAGTCAAACAGAGAATATTAGGGCACCTTACCCTAGTTTTATGTGTAGCTTTCGAAAATGCACTTAGTTTTGAAATTCTTTTACTATAATGCCTAAGCAGCCTCATTTTATGACATTTTTGTGATTAGTCGGGTAAAAACATTGGGTATATTAGCTTCAAAAGTGGAATAATTTAAAAATAAAGGCATTTTTGAAATCTTTGCATAAAACTAGGGTAAGGTGCCCTAATATTCTCTGTTTGACTGCACTAGGGTAGCATACTTGAGTAGAAATGTGATGTAAAAACAGAGTTTTTCATAATTTCTCAGGTTGCCAGGTGTGGTGAAGAAGGAGTTAACACCACCACTGGGGCCTATGGACCCTTGGTGGTGGAATTTAGGAGGATATCATTTGGCTGGCTCTGTGTATATTGCACTGAGGCTGGAAAAATACCCTACTTTTGCCCAAAAGCTGAAAAATGGCCATTTTTGGCCATAGCACTTGGGAATGTGTTAACGCGGACCCCACCACTGAAAAGATCGAAGAAAGTTGGGGTATATGGATGATTTGAGTTTGACTTGATTTGGCATGTTTTGATGCATAATCGTTGCATTATAGCCACCTATTTGTCCAGTGTGAAAAAAAATGTGACATTATCAGCCTGAAACATTGAATATTATAAGAAATTACTTATCAGCTATTGCTGAAAATATGCGCAAATGTCTTAGAATTATCATGCAAAAAACCGTTTCTTTCTACGTGGCTTATTTCTGGAGAAAACTAAACTTTTCCAAATTTCGTCCTATGACGCATACAGTACGTATGTAGCAACTTTACCTAGACCTGAAAAATCAATAAATGTCTGTGTTATGTACGGGTGGAAGGGAGCAGGCAGCGGGCGCGCGCAGCGCGCGCTCTAGGGGTACGTGACCTGACCTGCTAGCCAGCCAGCCTTCGCTTTCGCTTCTTCGTTGGCAACGCCTATTTGGCGCAGCCGCGCAGGTGCGCAGGCGCGCAGGCTTCAAACACAAGAGCGAAGAAACATGCTGACATCTCGTTGTTTACGCTGGGGTATGTTATGTGGTATTGTTATCACAAATTTTATTTAAAAAATGCAAACTATATTTTTTCAAGCGATTGTGTCTTTTGTTCTGTGTACATAGGCTAGGCTTAGGCTTAGGCTTAGGCTTAGGTTGCATAAGCTAAGCTTGGCCTCAGCTTAGCATTAGCCTAAGCCTAAGCTTAGCATTAGCCTAAGCCTAAGCTTAGCCTTAGCCTAAGCCTAAGCTTAGCCATAGCCTAGCCTAAGCCTAGCCTATACAGGGTGTCCCGAAATAAACCGGCCACCTTTCCGGGCATGTAACTCTGGAACGACACTTGAGATTTTCATGCGGTTTTTTCTATCTTGTAGCCAAGGCTTTAACTGAGATCTGTACAAAATTTTAGCTTCGTACGCCCAGTGGAAGGTGCTCAAACGCCTTCTTTCTCCGGCGGTCAAAAACGAGGGTTTTTCTAACTGGTAGTGCCGATTTAGTGGTCTATTGTGCATGGGTCCAAGACATAATTAGTCTCGTAATGAAAAAGAAGTCCCAAAATGCAAGGAAATGTGAATCTCACGCAGTAACCCCAATTCCACCATAGCAAACGCATGGAACAGGGTATCTTGAAAAATTAAGGCCGAATTTTTCTCCATACTGAAGAAAACCGTCGATTTTGAAATTCGAGATTCAAACCTTCTAATTTCCGAAGTATGTGGACTAAATAGCTCAAATTTTGTACAAATCTCAGTTGAATCCTTGGCTACAAAATAAAAAAACCGCATGAAAATCTCAAGTGTCTTTCCAGAGTTACATGCACGGAAAGGTGGCCGGTTTATTTCGGGACACTCTGTATATTAACCCCCTTCGAAATCCCAGGCGTCCGCCTGTTCGTAGCCACCCGGCAAACCCCGTCTACGGACAGGGCAAACCCCGTCTGTAGACGGGGTGGAGGTTTGTCCCGTCCATGGACGGGGTTTGCTGGGTGGCTACGGACAGGCGGACGCCTGGGATTTCGAAGGGGGTTAACTAAAATTTTATTGTCGCCACGAATTTATTTAGTGCAAATTTATGACGACAGTATTGCTCCGTATATCTGCGCCTGCGCCGAATAGGCATTGGTTCGCCTGCGCCTCTGCGCCAAATAGGCGTTGGCCCTTCTGCGCGCCTGCGCGGCTGCGCACCTGCGCGGCTGCGCGGCTGCGCCAAATAGGCGTTGCCTTCTTCGTTCGACTTATCTTTCATTGTTTTTTGAACAGAAATCATCTGAGAAATCGAGCAGATTCGCCAGAAAGAAGGCGGCAG
The DNA here is from genome assembly GCA_030247985.1 of Epsilonema sp. ZAB3_2. NCBI lineage: Eukaryota > Metazoa > Nematoda > Chromadorea > Desmodorida > Epsilonematidae > Epsilonema > Epsilonema sp. ZAB3_2. The sequence goes on from JASAMW010000965.1 coordinate 9,519, forward strand.
AGATTTGGGTACTAAATCAGTCAGAGTTTGGATTATTTTGTGCTTTTTTCATCCTGATGTCTTTTTTTTGTAGTGTACATACCTTGTGGCCTCAGGATCAGTTATGAGTAAGAGTACATTGAACACGCAATTTCGTCGATTGGACGTGGATAGACTGAACGAGGATGCGTACAAGGAAGAGGAGGAGCCGGAAGTTCCCGGGAAACTAGGCCCGGACGAGAGTGAAGTGGTCAGCTGGCTGCAACAGCATAAACAATTCGAAGCTTTGAAAGCCGCACTCAAGAATCCACCACTAAAAACCAAGGATCAGGTAATGCTGTGTAGTGCTCCCTTTGAAATGTTAAAACACATACCCCGACGAGGCGTCATTGTTGGTAACACGAAAGGGATTTGTTGTCCGTTTATATGTGTGTTGTCGGTTTGTTGTCCGTTCGTCAACAAACCGACAACAAACCAAAAACAAAGACGGACAACAAACAGACAACGCCATACATATATAAACGGACAATAAACGACAACAAACGGAGAACATCTGATTGTCGTGTTGTCAACAATGACGCCTCCTCGGGGTATGTGTTAAAGTGAACATGGCTACCGATTATTGGACCGTGTACGTACCTGCATAGGCGGTGAAAGATAAGACGACTCAGTTGATGGTGCGAGTGCTGACGTCATTCAAGCAAGCGGAAATCGAAGCGGCTGTGTCTCGATTGGAACGGGAAGAGCTGGACCTGCTGATGAAATACATCTACAAGGGATTCGAGACGCCTCAGGATGGAAGTAGCGCCCTATTACTCGTCTGGCACGAGAAAGTCTTCAGCGTTGCCGGACCCGGATGCATTGTACGCGCTTTCACTAGCATCAAGAGACTGTAGTAGTCAGTCACTTCACGTACGCTCTATCAATTTGCTTACTCTGGCCACTTACTACGACTATATTATAGTCTGACCACTAAGAGTTTGCTATGGCATTCAAGGCGCGTTGCGTAAACTAGATTCACAAATGCGGATTTCTGTCCGTGCTTCGTGTACTCTTATTTAGCAAAAGTACGTGCAGACTACACAGGACGACTTTAGTCCTGTAGCGAACTCTCTCTGGCCAGACTATAGGAAATATTGTCATCGGTGCCCTTATTACGACGTTACTCTGACTGATTTAGTACCCAAATCTCTGCCGCCTTCTTTCTGGCGAATCTGCTCGATTTCTCAGATGATTTCTGTTCAAAAAACAATGAAAGATAAGTCGAACGAAGAAGGCAACGCCTATTTGGCGCAGCCGCGCAGCCGCGCAGGTGCGCAGCCGCGCAGGCGCGCAGAAGGGCCAACGCCTATTTGGCGCAGAGGCGCAGGCGAACCAATGCCTATTCGGCGCAGGCGCAGATATACGGAGCAATACTGTCGTCATAAATTTGCACTAAATAAATTCGTGGCGACAATAAAATTTTAGTTAACCCCCTTCGAAATCCCAGGCGTCCGCCTGTCCGTAGCCACCCAGCAAACCCCGTCCATGGACGGGACAAACCTCCACCCCGTCTACAGACGGGGTTTGCCCTGTCCGTCGACGGGGTTTGCCGGGTGTCCGCAGTGGGTTGAAGATTTGTACAAGAGTGTCCCGAAATAAACCGGCCACCTTTCCGTGCATGTAACTCTGGAAAGACACTTGAGATTTTCATGCGGTTTTTTTATTTTGTAGCCAAGGATTCAACTGAGATTTGTACAAAATTTGAGCTATTTAGTCCACATACTTCGGAAATTAGAAGGTTTGAATCTCGAATTTCAAAATCGACGGTTTTCTTCAGTATTTGGAGAAAAATTCGGCCTTAATTTTTCAAGATACCCTGTTCCATGCGTTTGCTATGGTGGAATTGGGGTTACTGCGTGAGATTCACATTTCCTTGCATTTTGGGACTTTTTTTTTTTCATTACGAGACTAATTATGTCTTGGACCCATGCACAATAGACCACTAAATCGGCACTACCAGTTAGAAAAACCCTCGTTTTTGACCGCCGGAGAAAGAAGGCGTTTGAGCACCTTCCACTGGGCGTACGAAGCTAAAATTTTGTTCAGATCTCAGTTAAAGCCTTGGCTACAAGATAGAAAAAACCGCATGAAAATCTCAAGTGTCGTTCCAGAGTTACATGCCCGGAAAGGTGGCCGGTTTATTTCGGGACACCCTGTATAGGCTAGGCTTAGGCTAGGCTATGGCTAAGCTTAGGCTTAGGCTAAGGCTAAGCTTAGGCTTAGGCTAATGCTGAGCTTAGGCTTAGGCTAATGCTAAGCTGAGGCCAAGCTTAGCTTATGCAACCTAAGCCTAAGCCTAAGCCTAAGCCTAGCCTATGTACACAGAACAAAAGACACAATCGCTTGAAAAAATATAGTTTGCATTTTTTAAATAAATTTATGATAACAATACCACATAACATACCCCAGCGTAAACAACGAGATGTCAACATGTTTCTTCGCTCTTGTGTTTGAAGCCTGCGCGCCTGCGCACCTGCGCGGCTGCGCCGAATAGGCTTTGCCAACGAAGAAGCGAAAGCGAAGGCTGGCTGGCTAGCAGGTCAGGTCACGTACCCCCAGAGCGCGCGCTGCGCGCGCCCGCTGCCTGCTCCCTTCCACCCCGTACATAACACAGACATTTATTGATTTTTCAGGTCTAGGTAAAGTTGCTACATACGTACTGTATGCGTCATAGGACGAAATTTGGAAAAGTTTAGTTTTCTCCAGAAATAAGCCACGTAGAAAGAAACGGTATTTTGCATGATAATTCTAAGACATTTGCGCATATTTTCAGCAATAGCTGATAAGTAATTTCTTATAATATTCAATGTTTCAGGCTGATAATGTCACATTTTTTTTCACACTGGACAAATAGGTGGCTATAATGCAACGATTATGCATCAAAACATGCCAAATCAAGTCAAACTCAAATCATCCATATACCCCAACTTTCTTCGATCTTTTCAGTGGTGGGGTCCGCGTTAACACATTCCCAAGTGCTATGGCCAAAAATGGCCATTTTTCAGCTTTTGGGCAAAAGTAGGGTATTTTTCCAGCCTCAGTGCAATATACACAGAGCCAGCCAAATGATATCCTCCTAAATTCCACCACCAAGGGTCCATAGGCCCCAGGGTGGTGTTAACTTATTCTCACCACACCTGGCAACCTGAGAAATTATGAAAAACTCTGTTTTACATCACATTTCTACTCAAGTATGCTACCCTAGTGCAGTCAAACAGAGAATATTAGGGCACCTTACCCTAGTTTTATGCAAAGATTTCAAAAATGCCTTTATTTTTAAATTATTCCCACTTTTGAAGCTAATATACCCAATGTTTTACCCGACTAATCACAAAAATGTCATAAAATGAGGCTGCTTACGGCATTATAGTAAAAGAATTTCAAAACTAAGTGCATTTTCGAAAGCTACACATAAAACTTGGGGTAAGGTATTCTCTGTTTGGCACTAGGGTAGCATACTTGATTGCAAAAATGTATGCTAAAAAAAAACAGAGTTTTTCATCAATTTCTCAGGTTAGTGTGGTGAGAAGGAGTTAGGGCCACCACTCAGGGGCCTATGGAGTTTGGTGGTGGAATTTTAGAAGGATCTGGTTTGGTGCACTTTCTGTATATTGCACTGAGGCTGGAAAAATACCCTACTTTTGCCCAAAAGTTGAAAAATCGCCATTTTTGGCCATAGCACTTGGGAATGTGTTAACACAACCCCACCACTGAGATAGAAGAGAGGTTTGGGTATATGGATGATTTGAGTTTGACTTGATTTGGCATGTTTTGATGCATAATCGTTGCATTATAGCCACCTATTCTCCAGTGTGGAGAAAATGTGAGCATTACGGCCTGAAACATTGAAGACCGAGTTACTTATGAGCTATTGCTGAAAATATCGCAAATGTTGAATTATCATGCATGTGGCTTATTTCTAGAAAAAAACTAAAGTTTCCAAATTTCGTCCTATGACGCATACAGTACGTATATACAACTCTACCTAGACCTGAAATGCGATGAATGTCTGTGTTATGTACTGGTGGAAGGGAGCAGGCAGCCGGCACACGCAGCGCGCGGCTCTAAGGTTACGTGGTCAGGTATAGTCAGTGGGACGATCAAGACCGTGCTTCAACAATTTGCCGCTCCCGTGGCATTTTAGTAAATCTGGCATTTCTATACAGAATAGCAACCGGCTTTTCGGCCCTTTTTCAAACACTCTTGCTATTCTTGTAATGGAAATGCCAGATTTACTAAGATTGCTACGGGAGCGCGAAAATTGTCAAGCACGGTCTTGATCGTCCCGGTGACTAAACTCAAGGACATGAATAAGACTTCATCGATCACCACGCCACCTGGCGACAACACGGGAAGCAAGGAAGAAGAAGCGACGAAGCGACAGAAACGTTGCCATGAACGCCTAGAGCACGCACGCATTGGATGAGTATAGGAATACATGGAAAAGAATAGACAGGAAATGCAAACGCTGGTAGGCCCGGTCTTCCAAGCAAAAGGCTGTTTCAACAAGTGCGGCAACAATGTTGGGTGTTTGCGATTGAACAAATAAGCTGAGTAACTAATGTTGGGCTTGATGGAAGGAGGCATGAAAGTAGAAGTTATTCTGCAAAATTCTGTGTTGATAACTCTTTTTGCGTGCGAAAAAACGGGAATATTTGCGCAGCGAAAATAAGAAAAGTGTTTCGCTTTTAAACCGCTAGAGGCGTGGTGATCGATGAAGTCTTATTCATGTCCTTGAGTTTATAGCAGAGCAGATCGTTTCGTTCGTCTTTTTATTTCATTTTACGTGACAATTTATACTCAAAAAGCATTGCAGCAAATGTGATGACAGTAAGTTATATTCAAGGAGACCTATAACGTATCCAGTAATACGCGGTCTAGGAGTGCTTGCTATCACGGACTTCTAGAAACTTAGATGTCGCATACTTTCTAGATGTCAGTGTATTCAAAAAGCATTTCAGCGAATGAGACGGCAGTAATTTGGAACGCCCGCAGTGTAGCCGCAGCCAGGCAATAACGAATCCGCGCAGAACGCAGAGACGCAGAACGCAGAATAAATTGCGCAGAACGCAGAGACGCAGAATACAGGGTGTAAACTGGCGCAGAATCTATTTGTATGGCAATCCCTTAGCGTGCTGCGAAGGTTAGAAGGACCATTCAGCCATGTAATCCTAGAAATCAGGGCGCCACGCGCGCCTGCGCAAGGCAAAAATCACTCAAAATCTGAGCTGGTAAGAAGTTTCGTTTGCAAATTCAAATTTTAGATCTTTCTGGTAATTTAAAAGTGCCACTCCCCAATAATGTCTCATTCGAAATGGATGCTGAACACCAAAGTTTGCACTGCGTTTCCACTGGCAAAAACACGACTGATGCAGAATGCTGATGCAGATGTCAATACGAATAACAACTGTGATGGCTTAACATTAGACCCATAAGTAAAGAAATCAGTTGGAGTTGCATTTCGCTGCGGTTTGTATTTCATTGCATTTTAGGCTAAGGCTTAGGCTTAGGTATTGGATGCAGAGGGGTAGGCCTAAGCCTAAGCTTAAGCCTCAAAGTCCATCTGTCGGCCTGTGCAAAATAGATATAACCATTCACTGCCCAGCGCCAGTCACTTCAAACACCTCAATGGATCTTCTTCACTGATGGGTTGAACGTTAATGCAACCTCCCAGATAACCCCCTAACCTCTTCCCAATGATAACCTCCCAACCTCCCAATGAAAAACCTTCCACCAAATTTACCTCATTATGGCTTCTTGCCAGGGTGCTGTGTTGACCTTTGACTGCACTAGACTGAAAAGCTTTTTGGGAGTGGCACCACTAGTTTACCAAAAAGTTTTTGAAATTTTGAGATTTGCAAACAAACTTTCCCACCCAGGTTTTGGTGGGCGCGTACAGCTCTCTAGGAGTACATGTTTGGATGAGGTGTTTGATTTCACTGGGAGGTTATGTTGGGAGGTTATTGGGAGGTTATTGGGAGGTTATTCAGGTGTGACCCATCAGTAATGAAGATCAGTTAGAATTGCATTTCACAGCAATAGGTGGACAGGAAGCAGTATTGGCAGGTAGATATGGTCAGGTCAGCAGCCGTCAAAGGCTAATTATATGTCTCGCTTATTGTGAATATCTCGCAGAGATGAAGCCGAAACTGTATCTTTTGTTGTGGGTCTAACCTGATTCTTTGGGTAAACGGATGGCACCCGATCGTTACGCCGCGGTACCGCGGGCAAATTATACACGCAAGCAAGTGGCAGTTGTGGCATCTGTATGACTGGTATAAAAGTTTGCTTGAAATTGAAAGATATTGTTGCAAGGAAGCAGTACAAATTATGGCATAATACATTGCAAGTTATTTTTTTTACAATTACAAAACTATTTACTCCCTCTCTTCACAACGCATGCGCAATCAAATAAGCCATGAGACTAAAACGCATGCTGAATCTTCTCTTGGACTAAAACTTTTAAAAAAAACTTTTTTTAAAAAACTTTAATACTTTTCTTGCAACTTTTCTTGCAACTAACTACTTTTAGTATAATTTGTATAATTTGTCCGCTATGGTACCGCGGCGTAACGATCGGGTGCCATCCATACCCAAAGAGAGTGGGTTAGACCCACAACAAAAGATATGGCTGCACTCCTCTGCGAGATATTCACAATAAGCGATTCATATAATTGGCCTCTGACGGCTGCCGACGCTATATCTACCTGCCTGCTTTGCTTCCTGTCCTCCTATTGCTGTGAAATGCAATTCTAACTGATCTCGTTACTGATGGGTCACACCTGAATAACCTCCCAATAACCTCCCAATAACCTCCCAACATAACCTCCCAGTGAAATCCAACACCTGTCTGGATGCGTCTTTTCTAAACATCACAGCACGCTAAGCAATCACTATTCTGCGCCATTTACACCCTGTATTCTGCGTCTCTGCGTTCTGCGCAATTTATTCTGCGTTCTGCGGCTCTGCGTTCTGCGCGGATTCGTTGTTTCCCGCAGCCGCGCTTCCGCCTTCCGCGCCACGCGACGCGACGCATGAAAACGCGATCGATATGAAGTCAAACATCTAGCATCTTGTCGCGTATAGCGAGAAGACCTCGAGAATCATTTACGTACATATGCAATTTCCTGTGTATCTCCGCATTACTTATCGCTTATGTAATCGTGATCTATTGTCATTCGTTCCCATTCCTGTCTCACTGAGAAGTCGGTTCTATGTCTCTCATTCACGCTTCCACACTGCGCTACCGCTCTGTCTGTCACACATCTCGCATCTAGCCTAATGGCCGCGATTGTTGAAGAAGAGAGTCCAATCGCCAATTTCGCAGGCGCAGCAGCCCCAACTTCTGTCTTTGCCATGGGGAAGCAGAGTAGCCGGTTTCAGTTTTCTCGAGCCAGCGCCGTTTGCGAAGCATATTTCCACGCTGAAGGAGATGACACTGATGAAGAGGAAGGCGAAGAGGAACTGCAGCAGAAGAGACAGCACCCTTACAATCGAGTGAAGCGAAAGATATTAGAAGCTGCAGATGAACCGCAAACCAGGAACTGTCTTCGAGGAGAACTGAAAACGCTGGAAAACATTGCTCGCGAATTTGGTATG
>JASAMW010000966.1:0-10458 GCA_030247985.1 Epsilonema sp. ZAB3_2
CAACTTCCTAGGCCAACAGGAAGCGGCTCAAGCAGCTCGATTGAATCCTCGGCTATTAAATACAAAAAACCGCATTTGAATATGACACTCCGTTGTGGAGATATATATAAGCACAAACATCCGGTGAGTAAATTCTGATACACCCTGTAGACGATGGGATTGGCGCCGACGACGCTGATCTCCGTGAACAGCTGCGCGCTCACTGCCCACACATCGCCGAGTCCCCGATGCACCAGTGGTCTGACCAAAAAGTTGGTCAGATACAGCAAGAACAGGATGACAGAGATGCGAATCATGGTCCACTGGGCGCGACGCTGCGCTTTGCTGTCAGCAATTGTTTCAGAGGCTGCCTGTGCTGAGGCGGGTTCTCTCTCCACCTCGTCCCCAAGTTGACCAGATGGATTCACAGAGCGGATTGTGCGCGGAGCCGAAGTGGTGGGTTCAGGAGCTGGAGCCACGTAGATTCGCTTTACTCTGCTCGCTCTCAAGCCCAAATTCGTAAGCCGAATGGCTGCCAACAGATAGCACAGAACGCAGAGAGGAATGGGACCGAATTTGAACGCTATCATGGTAAAGACATTCACGCGTTTCCTCATCTTTCGTATGTCGATCACTGGAAGCAAGGCCATCTGACGTGGCATGTACACTGGCAAACCGCCTTGAAGTATGTACAGTTTCAGTCCAGCATAGAGATAGGCCAGCGAAACAAGAAACAGGATGAGCTTCCGCTTGAAAATAGTCTTTCCGTCCAGCAGGAAAAACACGACGATGGCTCGTACAACGGCGATTTGCAGCAAGCACATCACGCCCACTCCCCAGAGAAATTCTATCGCAGCGCCGAAAGTATTCGAGACCACCTCGCTCACTTCAACGCCAAATACAGTGAAGCTGAGGTAAGTGCAGAACAAAAGAAGCAGCGCAACTTCATGAATGCCCAGCATGACCAGTTGTCGATGAAAGGACTCCCTTCCTATTCTTTTCGCGACAACTGACACCATCACGTAAACGTAGAGTATTGCGTAAAGTGCGGCCAAGAGCAAGAACTCGAAAGCCACGCTCTCATTGGGTTTAACCGTCCTCGTCCTACTCGTCCTACTGATCATTTTTTTGCTAGCTTCAGCGTGTTGTAGAGTGCTTCTCTGGAAATGCACCTTAGGCACCTTTTTTATGGTCCAGCAGCCGTTTTCCAAACATATTGAGCCTTCCGCATTACGTTGCTGACCAGTTTGCAATTTAACCCCTCCTGTATGCTGAGATATGGCTGCTGGTAGGCCCAATTTTCCCCTTTTGTGCCAGCCACTATTTTCAAAATTTTTTTAGCATCATTCTACTCAATTTTTTTCGCTGATTTCGGTTTTGGTCATGCCCCTTCGAAATTTTGCTTAATATGCCATGATGTAGTCCAAAAGGAGGTAATTTTGGCTAATTTGATCATTTTCGTCAATTTTTGTGGTGTATTCATCAAAATTTCGAAGGGGCATACCCCAAACCGAAATCAGTGAAGAAAATGGAGTAAAATGATGGTAAGAACTTTTGAAAAAAGTGGCGGGCAAGTGGGGGGAAAATTGGGCCTACCAACAGCCATATCTCAGCATACAGGAGGGGATAAATTTTAAACTGATCAGCAACGTAATGCGGAAGGCTCAATATGTTTGGAAAACGGCTGCTGGACCATAAAAAAGGTGCCTAAGGTGCATTTCCAGAGAAGCACTCTTCAACACGCTGAAGCTAGCGAAAAAAATGATCAGTAGTAATGTTGGAAGAAGAAAAGTTCATCGCTGATAGTGGATAGATTATAGTAGATTCGACTTTGGTCAGCTCTCAGCTTAGTCTGTATGAAAGAGAAAAGTATCTACTCTACGATCGCAGCACCTGTCGCTTTCTAGCAGTGTTGCCATGCCTGTACCTTTTTGCCCGGCCTGGTCGTAAGGACTACTGTAATGTTCCGTATATAGCCCCATGGGGCCATGGGGCTATACAAATGGTAAGCGCCGATTAGGGGGGCTACGAGAGGGGTTTATACAGGAGGGGCTATGGCTATACACGAGGTCATTTTACATTTGTACCAAAAAGTAAGGTTTTTGACCTCCTGAACTCGTTTATGGTGGTTATTTGGCGTGAAATGTTTTCACGGACGCCCTCAAAATTTCACATTTGCTGTTAGGTTCATGAATAAGTAGTACTACACACATGGGGAATCCAATGTAAAAAAGCGCATCTCAAATTCGCCCTCGTTGAGGAGTCTTCATTAGAGCAGCTCTCTTTTGAAGCTGCTTGTTTGTTGTGACTTCTCGAGATCATCAATTTCGTTCAACTTTCCCTCTCTGGTGAACTAATTAGTACTTACTTCTGTTTTTCTGCGGGCTACTTTTATTCACGAGACAAACAAAATATATACACCCAGGAGCCGTTCGTCTTGCTGGACCACAGCACATTTGTAGACTTCTACGTAATGCTGGACCTACCTACACATGCACACCGCTTTCAAGCACCTTCGGGCGCCTTTTTGGAATGTCTTGGGATGGGGTGACTTCTGGGGCGCCTCTGGTTGCCTTCGGGCACCACGGGATAGGACGCTTTCGGGGGCCTAAGGATGCCTCCTCGGGTGGGCGCCTCGGGACGCGTTTGGGCATGGGATTGATTGGGCACCTTGGGACGCCTTAGGGCGCCTCGCGGGAGTCGGGACACCTTTGGGCATCTGTCTTTCATGCAAGTGATTGAAACCAAACCTAAGCCTAAAGTCGAACTTACGTACGCCACTCATTATTTATCTCAGGAACGAAGCGACGTAGAGCACAGCGGTCAAAAATGCCAAGGCTAATTTTCAGCCACATGACAATAAAAAAACCGCTTGCGTCTAGGTACTCTCAGTGGCGAGATATCGCCGATTTCCTTCAGTACTAAAATCGCCAAGTTGGGCGTCGACCATTGGGCAATTCTAACGCAAGCCTCGCAAGCGCCCGAAAAATCGAAGTGGTAAAGCTAAGGGTACAAGCAAAAATATATAATTCTGCTTAGGGGAAAAATGGACGACGTAGTGTAAACGAAACAGAGATCCCTGGCAGATATTCGCCCCAATTTTTTGGGTTTTTGAAATATCCAATTATTTGGATATCCAATTTTTTGGGTTTTACGAAACCATTACATTGGATTTTACGAAACGATTGTATTGGGTTTTACGAAAGGCGAAACCAATGCAATTGTTTCGTAAAACCCAAAAAATTGGATATCCAAATATTTGTATATTACGAAACCAATTCATTTAAACCAACCAATTCATTTTCTTGTGACGGAATTTTGACTACTGTACTGTACCAATGCATCTTTTACACGTTGAAGGACAAAGGTGACGAATAGCGTGCGTGTGGCGCCAGATTCACTGATTTATTGTCGTTGTTTGTCCTGCGTGATGTGCACAGCGACAGCACACAATGCTGCGGCCATAATTTCTCCCTCGGGAGGTTTGCTCAAAATTGTACCGTCGGCCTTGGTTTTGGCAGTAAGGTATCATCAAAAATATATAATTCTGCTTAGGGAAAGAATGAACGGCTTAGTGTAAACTAAAGAAACCATCCTTACCCAAATATTTGGGTTTTACGAAACCATTACATTGGGTTTTACGAAACCATTATAATGGATATCCAAATATTTGGATTTTATGAAACCATTACAATGGGTTTTCCAGTTCCAGTTCATGGGACGTCGCTCCCGTACATAGCAGCGACTCAGCACCAGATTCTTCTGTCAGAATCATTGCCGAATTCCCTTGGAATCTGACACCTCGCAGTTTCCCAACATATGTACACCCGCTGTACCCTTGGAATTTGTACACCCGCAGTTTCCCGGCGTATGTAGTACACCCGTTGCGTATCATCCATCACCAACACCCTTAGTTTGACACCGGTCGGGGTTATCGGAGGGCCCAGGCCCAGTAGCCTGCCCGCCTCCTTCCCCTCCCGTAGACTCACCTACTCTGGTTTGAAGAGGCAGCATGAGAGGCCCAGACAGGTCTGCCCGCCTCCCTTCTGCCCCTTCTCCCCAGCCTTCCCCGCCTTCCGGCTATTTCATAACCGCCACGCCCGGAACTAGCGGCCTTATCCCTTTAAGAAGGAATCGACACCAATAGTTTCCACCCCCCTTTTTGACCAATCTGCACTCACTGTACAAAAGTACCCCTAGGCACCACCCAAAAAATAATCCACCCTCGAAAACCTACTTAAACTTTTTCTTAATTTGAGCCAAGGTGCCGAAAATTTTGCGCTGTAGGTAGAAGAAGTACACTCAAGATTAGGCAAATTTGTTAGCTAGGGGTGGAAATTTTGGCGCTGTAGGAGGTTTAAAAAGTGAGAATGGAAATTGGCCGACTGGTCGACTTGCGACAGCACACAGTGAACTGCCCACAGCATACAGCACACCCCTCTGCATGTTGACTCATGGCTGTGGTCACTTTTGCTGTGTGCACTTTGCTGTGTGCGCTTTCGGCTAATTTACAATGAACGATTGTGCATACAGTAACATCAAATTTGCACACAAGAACCACTCCGTTGTCGGCTTCAGATGCAGTAGTCGGACCTCAGCTGATTTCTATCATTGTCGACCTAAACTGTCAAAGTGCATACAGTTCCTTTTATCAGTGTCGGCAAATAAGTCGACGGCGGACAAAAAGTGGTCGCTGTAGAATTTTTGCTTTGCATTTTTTGATTGAAAAAGAGCACCCAGCGCCGTATGCCGTTTCAAATTTCCAGTTTTTATCTTTTAATGGAGTGCTCTTTTATTTTTTAAATCCTGAAAACTGTACCCAAAAAGTTCCACCCTCAACGAAATCGGCATACGAGATTCCACCCTCAGTGCAAAGTTTTTTCCCGTTTTTCTCGAGTGCCGATCAATTCCTATTTAAAGGGTTGTGGATTGCGAAACCCATGTACATAGCGCGTAGGACGGCAGTCCCCGCCGGGCGCTTGAACCCCTGCACCAGGATCTGCGCCAAACCATGCAATTGCATGAATGGACGCAGATAGCCAGTAGGCAAGAGGGAAAGCGCCCGTTGCCTCCCCCTGGCCCACGTAGAGAGGCTGCCACACCGTCACCCCCCGCGCTAGAGGTGACGATGCCAGAGGGACAATGGGTTTTACGAACCCAAATAATTGGGGAAACCCAATGTAATGGATTCGTAATAATCAAAAATTGTACGAAACCATTGTAATGGGTTTTATATTATTTTGGTTTCGTAAAACCCATTATAATGGTTTCGCAAAACCCAAATAATTGGGTATCCAAATAATTGGATATTTCAAAAACCCAATAATGGGGCGAATCTGCGCCAGGGATGGTTTCTTTAGTTTACACTAAGCCGTCCATTCTTCCCCTAAGAAAGAATTATATATTTTTGGTATTATTTCGGTAAAGACAAGACATCCACCCATCCCCCCCCCCCCCCCCCCAACACCACCCACCATCCATGATCGCTATGTACGTGCAGGCATAATAATGTTTTTCTTGCGGTAAATTAAATGCATGACTTATTATCTTGGCGTTGGCACCACGAACACTGCTCCCAATTTTTTTCACCGGTATGTACGCCAAGTGCAAAGTCACGGTCTCCCAGCAGACGCTTACTGCCCGCTACACACGAGCTCCGACTCCGAGAAAGCTGCGAGCGAGTTCGGGGAGCAAATTCGTTTGGCACAGAAACGAAAGTCGGTTATGTACGTATGTTCACACGTCACCGAATACAAACTCGGTTGTCCAGACGCACTTTTGGAAAAACAAAGTTCGGTGAAAACTCGGAGATTTTAACCGTTGGAGCATAGTCAGCGCCGAATTCGTACTTCTTGTGTGTAGCGCACCACTATAAATAACGTTTCGCCCTAAGATGAGAATGCTGATAATGATGCCTCCTCATGATGCCCCCCCCCCCCCCCCCCCCCCCCTATCAGACCTCTCGATTTTTGTATCGCGGCCCTCTGAGGCTGGAACTGTACAATACGCCCAAAAATACGGTATCCGACCGGTCATACGCCATATCGCTAATGTTGTTCACTTTTGCATTGCATGTGTGAGAAGAGAAATGCGTTGAGCGCCTTTAAATTGCGGGTGGCTCGTCATATTCATTCATACGTACGTACTTTTACACATACTACGGTACTGCAGTAGGTACAACTTTAAAAGGCGCCACAAATTTCCCATGTTCCCAACCGCGGACTCACTGGAAAGATGGGCGCACAAATCTCTCCGCTGCACAGCGAATGTCAAAGTCTTCCTGCATATCCTCAAAATACTTCCGAATTCCTTATCTTCCGATTCCGACAATGTTGATCTTTTTCTTTTAAACTCTGCGCATTCCTTACGCGCTATTTTTGAATCGGTCGTAATGCGGTCATTGGCGAGCCGCCACGACAAAGTTATTGCTCCCGTCTTTTCTTTCGGTGTTATGGTTCAAAGATGGCGGATTGTCGACTATGTCGAGTACATACATACCATGCACATGAAGGTATGCCAACACTGTTCTTTGACCTCCAGCGTTTACTACCTCCTTGTGCAAGGAACATAGGCGATCGTCAGCCGACCGCGACTCGTCCTTATCGTGCAGTCCATGGCTGTCCGTGGGTGTCCACGTTCTAATTCACGCGAAACCTACTACTCCGCGACAGGAGAGCGTGGATTAGATTTTTTGGCCCGGCAGCGGACTTGCGCGTCTCTTCCGCCTCCTCCTCTTTTCGGCTGCTTTTCTGGTGCGGAAGAGAAATACTGAAAGTGAAACACCTCCCAGCCGCACGGAAAGAAAATCCAGGATCATCGCCTCGGCTCCGCTGTCGCTCTAAGATGTCATCTAATCCGTTTGGGTGTACCAACCCCTGACGTACTGTACATCCCCCTCCTTGTGTACGTCATTATCGAGTATCATCACGATCGCTGTCACAATATATTCGTCCATCTTTTCGAGAACAATTCCGCAATACGTCTCGTCGTGTGCAGCTATTGCATGTGTTTTCAATTCTATTATTTGTCTGTACTGTTACATGCTCATACTTCCCATTCTGCTTTGGCAAACCATGAATACCAAAAAAAAATCAACAACGCCCAACTGAAAAACAACACTATTTCTCCTGCTCAACTCAAGAATTGCTTCTCCCCCCTTCTGAGATATTCAATTAGTTACTATGTACTAGAGAAAACCCCCGCAAACAATGTGAGATATTATTAGACTATGTAGTATGGTATAATGGATGAACTAGAACCTTAACAGCGATCCAACTTTTGTGATTCTTCGGAGGACTCTCTTGTCTTCAATAGATTTGGCTAAAGAGCTTGAAGTTGATTTCTATGTAGGTACGTACTGTGCGTACATGTTTTCCTTGGAACAGTCCTACGTCTTATGTAGCTTGGTACGGCATAAGTATGTAACTGTAGTACGTAGTACCAAGACTACATAAAAGAAGAGAGACTAAGCCAGCTAGTATTGGCGTCGTGTTCCATGCTACGGCCGTTTTGGTCCCAATCGGGGGCCCGGGCCCCGATCGGGGGCCCCCGTAGATCGATGTAAAATAGAGAAAGGGGCCCCCGATCGGGCGCCGGGCCCCGTCTGTGAAAAAAAGAAAGAAAAGGAAACGAAGAGAAAGTTCGAGAAGGAAAAAAGAAAGACATCTCAACTTTTGCATCCATTTTATAGGGGCCCCCGAACGGGGGCCCGGGCCGCCCGATTGGGACCAAAACGGCCGTAGCATGGAACATGAAGCCAATACTAGCTGGCAAGGCTCTCTCGGCCTTATGTAGTCTTGGTAGTACCTATGTACCTAGGTTACGTACATAGGTTACATAAGTACGTACAGAGGTTACATAACATGGGTAGTCTGAATTGTCGCTGTGTTCATCTGTCGTCCTACAGTAGTACGTTTCGAGAAGTTTGTTGACGCTAATACGATCCGGCGGATTTTCCTTTGGTGTGGTGGAATGAAGGAGACCCTGGGGAGAGAGCGCGAAGATTGATCACTTCTTTTTGGACACCGCTGACAGAAAACTGAAGGCTACACTTTATTCGTGATCGCGTTTTTTGCTCCCGCAAAAAACGACTGCACGACGTACTTATGTACCTCCACGGATCAAGCGGATGATGATCCCGGTCCATAAACTTCGTCAAAACATGAATAAACACCCGGCAAGCACCGGCTAAAAAAGGGGATTTGGATTAGCGAGCTGGCCAGGCCACTGCCGTGTGCGATACTGTACGATCGTCACTGAACGACCGCACAGCAGGCCACCTCACATGCACATTGCGCTGTATGTAATTTACGACTTCAGATAGGATCTTGCTGTCTTTTGCTCGCTCCCTTTGTATGCTGTGTACAATACAGTGTAAAGTCACAGCGAGTACGAGATGTGCACGCACCCCCAGAGCTCTTTCAAACGCGTAAGACAGTCGCAAAGTCGCCTCATTATTCATCGCCTTTCCCCGTTGGCCTAAGTAAAGGTTGAGGTTAACCCCAAGCAGAGTCCAAACGCCACGTACGACGGCAGAAGAGGATGGATCGGAATTTTCACGCATTAGAAAATGCGTGAAAAAACGCTTTATAAAACGCCGACGCACATGCCGCTGCGATGTAGGTACTTGACCGCCGTCGATTCGTACATACACAACACTCAAGTACTGTACATAACAGTTTCAATGTTGGCCCTTTTGTACACGCGTGCATGCACACCATTGTGCGCTGACTGTTCACTATACACACAAATACATACGTATTTATGTACATAATTGTTGCGCGATTTATGTACAATAGAAGCAATCGCACGACTTGCGATGGCAACTTTTGATTTCGTAAACCTGCATCGACTCCGGTGGGTTTAACCGAAACCGTATGGTGATGCGGTGATCTACCTCCCACATGCACGGACTTTTTCAGCCGCCATGCTGCAAAGGAATCTCTTTTCCTGTCCGAGTGCTTGGCGTGAGACTGTTACTGTCTTCGCTCCTCAGAACTCAAACGTTGACCCTTTGATTAAATTTTCCATGTACCTACATCGTATGTACATGCATATTGCAACCTGGCAAGTCGGTCCAACCTTAACCCCCCGCCCTGCCTGTCAAGAAAAGAATCTGATTCTGATGTTGGCGCGGATTTCTTGGACGGGATTTGTCCAGATTTCCTCATCAGTGGCGGCTCAAAATTCGAAATGTGGCTTTGGTGAAATGAAATCGTGATGCGCCGTTTTTGTACCCGCTCGGTTCGTCCGCCCGACAACAAAACCACAAAACTTTCTCATCGCCGCCTTTTGACACTTTTGTTCGCTGTTCGTTTTCATTTTCCTTTGCCGTTTAGCGCTACCAGGATAAGGTATGTACTATATGTACGGTACATACACATACCGTATGTACATGTGTCTGTATGAGGTTGTACTCACAGTTTAAATGATCAGTTATGAAAATGGATGAGAAGGGTCGAAAGTGCCCTCGTTTTCTGCCCACTGAACTTTGCGCCGCCTCCAGTGAAACGAAGAAAACAAGATGAAAACGCGCTGGGAGGGCGCCGGAATTCTGATTTTTCTTGTTCGGACATGGCCTGGCCTAATCAAAAATTGCCCTCTGTGTACGCTCTGAGAACCGCTCCGCAGTTTCTATCCCGATATTTCTTTGACACCTTACGCAATGAATTACGTCTACCAATGTGATGGACAAAAGTGCATGCATGCTGGGCACTCTTGATTTACCGATTGTAACCTTGACTTTACTCAAGGTATCTATTTCTATCGACACTTGACGTCTTGAGTGCTGTGATAGGTGAATTTGGATGGTGGGTTACGACGACGCTAAAATAAGTAGCAGTTATGTTTCTGGCACGTTCTCGTCTATGCTAACCTGGGAAATTTCCCGCTTATCCTTGAACAACTAAAGCGTGTTTCCATAGGTACTGAACTGTTCTGTGTATGCCCCTCATCCCAATCAACATTTTGTACTCGTAGGTATGTCATGTCGTATGCCAGCTCTTTCGGTTGAAGAATGCAGAAACCGAGAAAAGAAGAGATTTTTCGGCTGAATTCATGAGGTCAAAAATTAAACCGTAATTATGGTCACCCGACTTTTCGTTTATAGACCCCTATAGCCACCTGATCGGGCTAACCAATCGTATAGGCCCCACAGGGGGCTAAACACGAAACATTACAGCGACAGTACTGTAAGTTTGCTCTGAAGAGAGGTGACAAAATAAAATATGACCACAGCAAGGCCAATTTTCAAGTGTTGTTGATGAACTAGAACTATCCGCATAGGAAACGAAGGCCACAACGACGAGTCAGCCATTCATTCACACCTTTCTTTTTCCATCTTCTACCTTTGATAGGCCAAAATAAATAAGAAGGTGTACGGTCCAACCATACAGCAGACCGATGCCAAGATTTACGGCAAAGATTAGCGCGACTTGCGTCGAAATTAGTATCTCTTGCGGGCTCTTGCCTGTCTTATTT
>JASAMW010000967.1:0-10710 GCA_030247985.1 Epsilonema sp. ZAB3_2
GGCATATTTTTTTTGGTCAAAAGCACGTGTTTTAGGGCATAATTGAGGTCAAAACAGGGTTATTCTAGCACAATACACCCCCAAGCAGGCTTATAGGCATCTTAGCTTGATGTGGGAGTGGCTATGGGTAGCTTATGACCAGCTTATGTTGGTAGGTTCAGGTACCCTACAGTACATATGGGGCTATGCATAGGGGGGGGCTATGCATAGGGCATTTTTTATGTTTTGCCAATATGGGGCTATGCATAGGGGGGGGGGGGGCTATGCATAGGGGGGGGGGGGGGCTATGCACAGGTAAATACGGTAATGCAAGTTTGAATCCACCTGCCTTGCCCGCTGCCCCTGTGCATTTTGCCTGCTCATCTTACTTTTATTCTTACTTAAATTATGACCAAAATAATTTAAGTTTAAGTAAAAGTACGAAGGTCATACTTTAATAGTTTTAGTTTTAGTTTAAGTAAAAGTAAGCCAAAATTCAATACTTTTATTAGTTTGAGTTTAAGTATAAGTACACTTTTAAGAACCTAGTACGTACATCCAAAGTCATCATGGGCGCATTTCGTATTCTGCCTCGTTATGCCGGGCGCCAAAAATGTTTCCCTCTCCCCGGGAGGTGGGCGGAAAGGCCGGAAAAGGCGCCCCGTCAGGCGGGACCAAACCTTAAACCTGTGGCCGCGGTATGCCGGACCAGCCGCCCCTTATGCGGGGGAAAAACCCCGCACGACGACCCAAGAGGAGTAGAGGGGACACCCCCCAACAAAAAAGAAAAAAAAAAAAAGAAGGGAGGGGCGCGCGCCCGCAGAGGAACCACACCCCCCCGCCACGGGGAGCGGCGGGACCCGGCCCCGCCCCCCCTCTCCTCCGCCACTCCAATGCCAACACCAACCGGACCCATCTCTTTGTGGTGATGTTCTCGTTCCGTCCAAGCCAAGCAACAAGAATTGATACTTTACGTACAGTAGGGCAAGCCATAGGTTGGATATTGTACTCTATTCAATGTTAGGGACCGCACGATTGTTGTAAAGTAGCCAGGTTAGGTGTGTGATACTTAGTGATTTGAGTCTGACACCCCTTTGCAGATACAGTCTGACACCCCTTTGAAGATATAGTTTGTCACCCCTCCATAGTCAAATTCGGGTAGTCAAATTCATGTAAGTGGCGCGGACAAAAGAGCGCTTGAGTCGATGTGTGGCGTGTCCTCAGTAATCGGAGTTCATTGTCTTTGCGTCACTCTTGGGAGGCTGTTGTGCTTTGCGGTGTGTCAGTTGTGTCTGTTGTGGGCTGAGTATCACGCCACCTGTGCTACGTTTCTTGCGGTCTGGTTTGGTTTGGAAGTGGCTTGCCCTGCTTGTGGCTTGGACGGAATAAAAGATAAGTCACTCTCTTGTGTGTATCACACTGTACTGCAGCATGCGCTATGTAATATTCTCGGGCTGAGTTAGATGGGAATCGATAAGTAGCTCGGGCCTCTGTTCATCCACTGTACGACACTCGCCTTGGGGAAAAACCCAAACCCCCAAAACAACTTAACAAAACACCTCCACATTGGGGGCTGAGGCCGATTTCGATTCCCGATCTTTTGCTTGTGTGTGCTGCGTGATAAATTTTGTGCCTGTTCTAGCTTCGTTTAGCCACGATTTGGATTCGTTTGTTTTTGCTCAAGCCGGGAAAGCAGCTTTTTTATCTGCTGGTTTGCAGCTCCGATTCTTTGCGACTTCGATTCGATGGCTTCGTTTTACTGGCTGTGGCTTTTTGGTCAACTGCTTGAATTGATCACTGGTCTGGTTTGAAGCCAATCGAGTCTGTAAGCAAGTCCGAGTTGCGTTGAGCTGTCTGGTAAAGGTAAAGCTTGCCATTGTTATTGTCAGTTTATGAAGTACGTGCATCATATTTTCTGTGCTATGGTCCGATGTCAGCATGTCTCTCTCTGAGCAACTTTTGTCGTTGGGTTCAGCCATTCAAAAGCTCGAAAAAGAGAACGCTTTGCTCAAAGAGAAGCTGGTTGAAATCGGGGCCAATAATTCAGCTTTGCTTGTTGAAAATAGTGCGCTGAAGAAGCATCTGTTTTTCATGTGTGCCTTGCTTATGCCGGTCAAATCGCCAACGGCGGAGAAAAAGATGGATCGTGACTGTTGCAAACAGGGCATTCTTGCTCCTGGATTTTCTCCTCCACTGATGAGCTTGCAAAAGGCAAAGGTTTCTCATCGACCTCAAAAGTCGTTTGACATGTGCAGTCATCGCAGTTATCAGCAGGTTTCTGCTGCTTGTGCTTCTGGCATGAACTACTGTGGACAGCACCCTTGTGCTGCAGTGGAAGTTGGTAGCTTACGGCAGCTTTCTGCTGGAATAGCCGAAAAGCAGCGTGCTTTTGCTGTGCCAATGGAGCAGCCAGCTTGTGCAGTGAGTCATGCCAATATGAAACAGCAGCTTTCTGCTGGTGCTTGTTGTTGCGATGTGAAGCCGCCACCCTATAGCGAGCTGATTCAGACGGAGATGGTGGTTGGAGGTGAAATGCCTGAGAAATTGTGTCGGAACAACCCTGATTCAGATCAGCAGTCACAGTCGTCTCGATCTCGATCGACAGAGCAGGACATGAATAAGGTCTGTGCGATGATGGCGCAGTTGTTGCAGCTGCAAACGGATGCTATCAAACAACAAGCAGCTACTCAGGAAGCCCTGGTTAAAGAGCAGCGAGCACACAACAAGTGGGAAAGAGAGCACAAATCTGATGTTTCTCATGCTTCTGCTGCGGGTGCTTCTGGTGCGAACATTCGGGTGAAAGATTTGCCGGTGTTCGATGGGAAAAATTCTTTTGAGCTGAAGCGTTTTCTCGATAAGTTTGATCGATGTGCTACCCTGGGTCAGTGGAGCGAGCAAGAGGCTTTGCAGTGGTTGAAAGCGTCTCTTGATGGACTGGCTTTATCGGAGCTCTTCGGAAAAGGTTGTGAGCCAGTATCGGTAGATGATGCGAAACAGAGGCTGAAACAGAAGTTTCTCGATGCCAACACTCGTGCCACAGCCCTGAATTTGCTCAAAAATTCTAAACAGGCCAGCGATGAGAATGTTGTTGATTACCACTCGCGCTTCTCTGACCTAGCAGAGGTTGCTTTTATCGATGTGGAACCGTCTTTGGCTGATGAGATGCTCAGAAACTTTTTCGTGGCTGGACTGTATAATGCGGACATGCAAGACAACATCGAGAGATCGAGACCGAAGGACATGCTGGAATGTGTACGCATCGCACGGGAAGAGGAACAGAGGCTGAGGAGAAGAGTAGAAGCTGATCAGACACCATCGGACATGCCTTTGACTAGTGGCAATGGGGAAAACTTTTGCGAACAGGATAGCCAGAATGGTCCCAGTGCTTGCACGCTGCAGCAAACCTGCAACAGCCCTGCGAGGTGCTGCTATGTTTGTGGCGATCCTGGTCATTTGGTTTCCACTTGTCCACATCGTAAGTTTGGCAGATGGAGTCCGACTATGAAGACATGCTTTGTATGTGGAGTTGCGGGCCATTTTGCTCCAAACTGTCCACAGCGCATGGGTCTGTAGGAACTGGGAAAACTGAATTTGGAATGGTCTGCCATGAGGTGAAGCATGTCAATGCTTGCTATGGTCACTTGGTGTCAGTCAGCAAATGGTGTTTGTTTTTTTTTCTTTCTCCATCTACGCCTTTGCGCGTGATGTGTGAGTGCTTTTTGTGGAGAGCGATGTGTGCTTGGAGTTACATCTGCTGATGTGATGGTGTTTTGACATCTCAGATGAGTTTTTTGTGGCAGCCGATGTCAATGGGATGGTGTTTTGCTGTTGGCATTTGGTGTGCGTATGTACAAACATTCCATGTTCTTTGGCTGAAACTGGCGTGGTCTTGGTGGGCAATGGCAAGTTTCTTCACATGTGACCTTGGATGTTGACTTCGCTTGAGCTGCACCTTCTTTTGGCGTGGAGCTGAAACGAATTGATTTGTGGCTTTGTCGGAGTGCATATGGAACAGTTGATATGGAACAGTCCAAGCTGTGATGACAGCAGTCGGCAAGTCGTACATGTAGCACGGAATGCAGTGTTACTTGTTTACTGTTGACTTGGGCAACTGACATCGACAGGGTGTGTGCATGTAGTTGCAGAGTTTTCTTAACTCTCCAGTCCCTAGTTCTGGCTGAGTTTTGTCCCATGGGGTTTTCTCTCCAGATGGTGTGGGTCTGTTGAGTTCTTTCTCTGCGGCTACTTTTTTTTCTCCTGGCGGAGGAGTTTTTTTGAGTTGCCATACAAACACATGCACACATATGGATGAGCGACGCGAGGAATGTTGATGCTTGATGGATTACATTTTGTTGAACGGACAATGAGCCATACCGGTATCTGTGATATGTGAGCCATAATGGCACTGTATGCTACTGTATCTTATTGGCTGTTGGGCCATGGTTCTTGACAATTGGGTCTGCATGACCTGCTGTATCAGAATTCACTGTTGTTGATGCTATTGGAGTTTTGGTGACTTATCAGTTGTGAATCACTCCTCGTTCTTCAGTGAAGCACTGCAGCTTTCTACTGCAGGATCCTGGCCTCTGGATTATTCTTTTTGGTTGGTGTGTTATCCTAATCCAAGCCGGGGGAGGAGGCGGCTGTCGCCTTGTTTTTTTAGGTTTGTGGCCAAACCAAATCCAAGCCGGGGGAGGATGTGGTGATGTTCTCGTTCCGTCCAAGCCAAGCAACAAGAATTGATACTTTACGTACAGTAGGGCAAGCCATAGGTTGGATATTGTACTCTATTCAATGTTAGGGACCGCACGATTGTTGTAAAGTAGCCAGGTTAGGTGTGTGATACTTAGTGATTTGAGTCTGACACCCCTTTGCAGATACAGTCTGACACCCCTTTGAAGATATAGTTTGTCACCCCTCCATAGTCAAATTCGGGTAGTCAAATTCATGTAAGTGGCGCGGACAAAAGAGCGCTTGAGTCGATGTGTGGCGTGTCCTCAGTAATCGGAGTTCATTGTCTTTGCGTCACTCTTGGGAGGCTGTTGTGCTTTGCGGTGTGTCAGTTGTGTCTGTTGTGGGCTGAGTATCACGCCACCTGTGCTACGTTTCTTGCGGTCTGGTTTGGTTTGGAAGTGGCTTGCCCTGCTTGTGGCTTGGACGGAATAAAAGATAAGTCACTCTCTTGTGTGTATCACACTGTACTGCAGCATGCGCTATGTAATATTCTCGGGCTGAGTTAGATGGGAATCGATAAGTAGCTCGGGCCTCTGTTCATCCACTGTACGACACTCGCCTTGGGGAAAAACCCAAACCCCCAAAACAACTTAACAAAACACCTCCACACTCTTGCACCACTGGAACTCTGACTTTGAGGGAACGGTACAGACCAGATCGAATTTTGTTGAATGACTGATTTTGCCCAAACTCATTCTCCACGTCGTCTCGTTCTTGATGGTCAGCCGCATACGTTTGTGTGATTTCTTTTTCCTTTGCAATGTACGCCGTCCTAGGCGTTTTCCACTGCTTCTGATGTGCTTTTTCAACTCCCTCGCTGCTTGCTCAGCTAGCACTGCTGTGCGCACCAGAGGACCATTGCAGCTATGACCAGCTTCTGGGTCATCCAAAATCCGATTGCCAGGGATGGACACACGAATCATGCGCTTGACACCTTGATGCTGAGTATGGCAAGCAGTGCAGCGCCAGTTCTGATGGTTATCGAGATTACGGTTCCAAGAAAATGTGTAGCATCGATCCTGGTTTTGTGGGCACCGGTATATAATCATCTCCTATAAGCAATTATGAATGGCTACTAATTTATTCGATCGGAAACCTCAAACTTTTTGATGACTTATAAGCGGATACCTTCAGGTATTTCGTTAGCCCTTTCTCAGCTTCCCCATAATCTCCTCCAGCAGCCATGACAAACGAGAACGCCAGCGATCAAACGTGACACTTGACTACTCAACGACGCAAGGCGAGAAAAGACAATAAAATGGTCATACCGTACGTACGTACGTATGTACTGTACAGTACTAGTACACACTATTACATACGTACTGAATGTTCATCGATCGACGCTACTGTGGGCACTATTCATGGGCACTATGTCTTTCTGTATGTGGACTAAGCTTGTTGTATGCAAATTTATTCTGCGGTGCGTGTGACTGTTTCGTTTACGTATCGTTAAAAAATTACCCGAAGAAAACAGCTGGAATGGCATAACGAGATTTCGTCCGGCATAAAGAGACGACTGGTCCGGCATACCGCGGCAACAGGTTAATGATTAGATCCGGCATAACGAGACGACTTGTCCGGCATATCGCGACAACATCCGGCAGAACGCAACACTTTTTGGCGCCCGGCATAACGAGGCAGAATTTCCGGAATAAAGCGACAGGCCCGGAAGAACGCGACAAATCATCCGGCATAATGGGATATTACCCATTTCGTTCCCACGTGAACGAGCCATTTTCAAAACGAAGCTTTCTAAAACAATTTTCATCAAGCACGCATGCACACATAAATATCTTTTCCTTTGGCATAATATCACAGTAAATTCGTATTCGTACACAAGTATAGGTACTGTTGATTATGGTATGGGTATCAGCTAGGATTTTCTGGCGAAAAAGGGCGATTTCTTGGCGGTTTTTTCCGGGGTGGGCATGGAGAGTTTTTCGCCCAAAATCAGCCGAACTTTTTCTTCCTCCGCCATACTAGCCGCCTCCTGATGTCCTTGTCCGGCCGCCGCTCCCATGATCCGGTGTCTCAGCAGCTTCTGCTTCATAAACTGCTGCAGGAGTACGCGTTTGGAGCGCTGTTTCACCGCCAATGCCATGTCCAGCCATGTCCACGTTTTGTCGTGGTATTCCATCAGAGGGAAAATGAGGTGGAAATTGTCCACGTCCTCTATGTTCTTGTCTTTCTCGCCCTAAGAAGAGACTGCGAATTCATTTATGTACGTACGTACGAGTGTATGCATATGCATGCACCCACGGCCAGGTCAGGTTACTTAGTGAGGGAGGAGAAGCGACATATCATCGTTGGATTTGCGTGATGCAGCTTACGTACTTTGTAACTGACAAGAAACGGTACTTCCGGCACTTTGATGTACAGGAACATATTGTTCTTCTCCGCGCGCTCCTGTAAACCATATACACTTGATTTGATACACAGGTGCAGTACGTTAAGTACATACAATACATATGTGTAGTATCCGTGACTAAATAAATACAGACAATAATACCAAACCTATACATTTACCTTCATTTTTTCAATCTCATCCTTGTCCAGCTGCAAGATTACGCCCTTTTTCTTCCCAGCGCCGCCCACTTTCGACTTCACTTGCTATAGAAAGCGCGTCTCCATCAGGGTAGTCTGGGGGAAAGTGGGCCAGGGGGAAAATGGGCCACCCAACTTCAACTTGCGATTTACTGTGCTCGCAAATCGATTGAAGACTAATGTTGTAGAGCGCTTCTATGGAAAAGCACCTTAGGTACCTTTGTTTTGTTCCAGAATCCATTTTTCAGACATATTGGGACTTCCGCATCATTTTCCAGGCCGCCGTTCCATTGAGAATCTCCTGAAAATTCAGAAATCGGGTGGTAGGCCCTTTTGTTGCCCCCTTTGTGCCACGCACTTTTCCTGAACAAACTTACCATCGATCGACGCCTCTTGATTCGAGGAATTCCGTTCTGGCCATGCCCTTTCGATATTTTGAAATAAATATATTGAATTCGTCGATGAGAAAATTGCGAGTTCCTTTTCTTTTTCGTTTCTTTTTTTTGCGCGCCGCGCGCACGACGGAGCACGTACTCCTAGGCGCTTTCGCGCAAAAAAAGAAACGAAAAAGAAAAGGAACTCGCAAGTTTCTCATCGACGAATTCAATATATTTATTTCAAAATATCGAAAGGGCATGGCCAGAACGGAATTCCTCGAATCAAGAGGCGTCGATCGATGGTAAGTTTGTTCAGGAAAAGTGCGTGGCACAAAGGGGGCAACAAAAGGGCCTACCACCCGATTTCTGAATTTTCAGGAGATTCTCAATGGAACGGCGGCCTGGAAAGTGATGCGGAAGTCCCAATATGTCTGAAAAATGGATTCTGGAACAAAACAAAGGTACCTAAGGTGCTTTTCCAGAGAAGCGCTCTACAACATTAGTCTTCAATCGATTTGCGAGCATAGTATATTCCATCCAGTTGGACAAACCCCAACAGCCACGACACCATTGTGATCCTTGAATTCTCCTCTTTCCTTCGAGATAATAAACTTTACTTTGCTGACCCACTTTCCCCCACCACCGAAAATTTCTTGAAATCTCGTTGGGTGGCCCACTTTCCCCCAGGCTATTCAATACATGAGTAGTTCGTAGAAAGTTGTTTACGTACAGTACAGTACCTTGAGAGACGGCAATTCTTCCGTGTCCAAATTTTGCTGATCTTCCTTGTCGATATTCTTGCCAGGGAAGAAGTAGGTCATCATGTTACGAAAGAACACATACGTCATCTGCACTACCATCGGCGTCACATTCACTTCGAAATGCTCTTTCACCGAAATGCCACCAACTGCAAAAGAACTTCCACTCGGGGTAATATTCTCGCTTCATGACCTGCAGCTACGTATACCGGGCGCCATTTCCCTGCATATGACCCGTATTGCCGGTTGACGATCAGAGAATAGGGTTGATTGGTGTTGAGGTTGGAGCACGTCCTGGAACAAGAACGGATCTCATCCCAACAACCGTAAACACACGGCGTACTCAAGCATAAGGAGAAAGCAACCCGTGTACGTACGTACATACCTTGTACTTGGAGTTGGGGTCTAGGTTGGTGATTTTGACGTGGTTAATCTCTAGGAGATGCTCGCCGGAGTTGTTGATGCGACTGACTTTTGTGTAGAGGAAGTTGCGCATGGCGAAGTCTGCCAGCCCCAGCTGTCCGTCCTTCGCCGTCAGTCGCCACTGCGCGTCCTCGAAACACACCTCGAAGCGACGGGCGATCGGCGCCAAACGCTCTGCAAGCCCAAACATACTACTGCATAACACCTACTGTACCTAGACGTATACACACCAACACGTCTACTACGTATGAAATGTAACAGCTCAGAAAGTCTTCCATACGTTCGAATTAGACCAACGGAAAGTAATAGAGGCATTGGTGCACCATTCACAGCAAGGCAAGTTGGAAAATAGTAAATAGCCTACCTTCCGTAAAAGACGTCATCTGCTTGACGTGGCGCACTTGTTTCTCCTTGAAAGAGCTGCAGCAACGCAAAAGACACAAACTGTCGCAAGTAAGTAGTCGGTGCACTACTGGGGAGAGAATGCGGCTAGATTTAAGGCAAGATTTCTGAGTCGTGTGAGAGTCTGACTATAGAAGGCCGGACACCCTCAATATTTCACATTTTCTGTTCGGTTCATAAATAAGTACTACAACACATTGGGAATCGAATGCAAAAAACCGCATCTCAAAATTCGCCCTCGTTGAGGAGTTATAGATGCGCAAACCCTCCTGACCCATTTTAAGGCGAAAATTACATAAAATGCATTATTTTTAGGTTTCAGTGGACGCAGCCGGCTGAAATTTTGTACACACATATCCCCTATGGGACCCTACCTGCAGGGAAATTTTTAGCCTTCTAGCGCTCTTCACACTGGAGTTATGGCGTTTTACAGTCAATTTCCAAGCAAACTGCGGCTAGATTTTTTTAGGTTAGATGCCTATAGCTCATCAGATACAGTACCGGCCGCTCTGAAAATTTTTATCCCTTTAGGTAACCCATTATAGTTTACGAAAATACAAAAAGAAAAAATTCGGTAGTGGTCCGAGAAAGAGAACGGTCCTCATGAATAGTGAAAAATTCAGAAAAATTTTCCCGCCTTTTTCTATTATTCAAGATAAATGAGCAATACCACTGGAGCTTCTTCCTAAAAAGTAGTCTATCTTATGTAGAATTTGATGTAGATTTCAAAAATGAAATTGGTTTTCCAAAAAAATTTAACCCTTATCCAAAATTCTGAAAAATATCTCAAAAATACACTACTTTTGCAAAATTATATGCTAGGGGTTAAATTTTTTTGGAAAACTAATTTTATTTCTGAAATCTACATCAAATTCTACATAAGATAGACTACTTTTTAGGAAAAAGCTCCAGTGGTATTGCTCATTTATCTTGAATAATAGAAAAAGGCGGGAACATTTTTCCTGAATTTTTCACTATTCATGAGGACCGTTCTCTTTCTCGGACCACTACCGAATTTTTTCTTTTTGTATTTTCGAAAACTATAATGGGTTACCTAAAGGGATAAAAATTTTCAGAGCGGCCGGTACTGTATCTAATGAGCTATAGGCATATAACCGAAAAAAATCTAGCCCCAGTTTGCATGGAAATTGACTGTAAAACGCCATAACTCCAGTGTGAAGAGCGCTAGAAGGCTAAAAATTTCCTTGCAGGTAGGGTCCCATAGGGGGTATGTGTGTACAAAATTTCAGCCGGCTGCGTCCACTGGAACCTAAAAAGAATGCATTTTATGTAATTTTCACCTTAAAATGGGTCAGGAGGGTTTGGGCATCTATAACTCCTCAACGAGGGCGAATTTTGAGATGCGGTTTTTTGCATTCGATTCCCCATGTTTTGTAGTACTTATTTATGAACCGAATAGGAAATGCGAAATTTTGAGGGTGTCCGTGAACAATGCACACACCAGGGAAACCTTGCCTTAACTGGTGGATGAA
>JASAMW010000973.1:0-14762 GCA_030247985.1 Epsilonema sp. ZAB3_2
CAGAAAAAAATTTTTTTTTCAACATACCCCCAGAATTTCCAACATACCCCCAGAAAAAAATCGCTACATACCCCCAGATTTCCAACATACCCCCAGATGAAAATGACAGCATCCACCCAGATTGTCAACATACCCCCAAAGTTCAAAGTGCTGCAAATTTTTTTTTGAGATGACTGAAGTAGGTAGTGGTAAAAACAAAGACACTTAGTAGTATTATTATGGTTTAGTTAGTTGTATATTGTATGATGTTCTTGTTATGATATTTTATGGACAGATGCACAGACCTGCAGTCCATAAAATAAGACGATAAGTACTAGCAGTGGCTGTAATATATCATGTGCAGGATAGATATAAAGTAGACACAGTAGTATGTAGTAACAGTAAGTAGTTGCGTCATTGATTTTCCACTTGACATAAAATGTCTTTCTTCATTATATTGCCATATTTATTTTTTCTACTCAAAAAACTGAGGGTATGTGTGGCTGTGGGGGTATGCAAAAATTGCTCCAAAAAAACTGGGGGTATGCGTGGGGGTATACAAAATTGGTCCAAAAAAACTGGGGGTATGCGTGGGGGTATACAAAATTGGTCCAAAAAAACTGGGGGTATGCGTGGAGGTATGTTGATTTTATTTTTTGGGGGTGTGTTTGGGGTATGGTTGGAATTCTCAAAATCTGGGGGTATGCGTGGGGTTATGTGAGGGGGTGGGTGGGGGTATGCTGAACATACCCCCAGCTGACCCCAGGCCGACGTCTGAGTACCTTATGCCGTGCATGTGTGTGGTGTGTGTAAAATAATAGGACAGGATGCCGTTTCGTTACCGCAGTCTCCAACTCTGCGCTTTGTCTCAAAATCCATTGAAAGAACCCGGTGGTTGTTATGGAGTAGAAAAGTGCCAAACCCGTAGACCCCGACTCGAATGGTCTGTCTGCAACAAGTGTAGCTCGGTTCTTTTGATTTAGTCCGACCTTTAGTGAGTGAAATAAAGTATGTACTGTACGGTAATGCATCGTGAATGAATTGGCTAGAAAGTGATAGAAGCCCAGGAAACAAATTCCGGCTTTACAATAGGGTACTGTGTGGGCTGGGGGTATATAATTTCCCCTTTTGATGATGGCAGCGATAGTTTGGCCAGAGAGAGTTTGCTGTGTGTTCAATTCGTACTGCGCAGTTTGCATGTAATTCTGCAAAATAGGAGTACACGAAGCAGACACAAAAATCCGCAATTGTGAATCTATCTTACGCAACGCGCCTTGAATGCCATAGCCAACTCTTTCTGGCCAGACTATAGCCGGTCATCCTCTAGGAGAGGGCGCATAACGATATAAAAGTATATCGAAAAATCGTGCCTGAATATCAAACCAGAATGCAATGAAGTCATAACTCAATAAGTAAGATTGGTACAGGTGTGGGCTAAACACAAAACAAAGGGCATAATGACAGATAAGTTTAAAAGTCAAACTAACCCAACAAATGGTCAACTAACAACACAAGGTCAAAATTGCATGCTCAACTTGTCCCACCACAACTACTACCACTATACAAAATACCCAAAAAAAACCACCACTTGCAAGCACCGCAACACCGTAGCTTACACATAAATTGCTCCCATATCCCTTACCATCTGAAAAATAAATACATATATTCACCAAATCATAACATACAAGTGTTACATAATAGTCATGGGCCTTGGTTACGTACGTACAAAATCGACGCATAGCCTACCCATACAATCGCACAAAACTATTTGGGGCTATGGAATTTTGTAAGGAGATGCGAGGACAAGAGAAGTAGCCTGAAAAATTGGGCGGCCAGTGCGTGAGTCGAACACGCAGCGCAGCACGGGATTACGCACCTCCTAGCGCACGTCTCCATCTGACTACACAGCTCAATTTCTCAAACTTCCCCTCTTGTATCTCCTCATTGGGCTCGTACACACTCTTTATTCCCTTCATTGACTGCACCGACTTGCTTATAAGGAGCATTTTAAGAACATAGGCCTATTACCAGGAATTCACAAACATTTGCCTGAGGAACCTTTTTGCGAGTGTTATGAATTCCTGATCATATTATTACCTGATGTAGTAACGATGCTGATGAAGGCCACACACGTCACGTACAGAGCGCACAGCCAATCGATAACCACCGCGAACCAGCGAGAAGTGGAGAGAAAGAGAGCGAAGGCCGCAGTTTGAATATTCTGCAACAAAATCAGAAAGGAAAATACTGCACTGCACGTGCCGTGCGTCAAGACCAGCCGAAACATCAAACTCGTGAGTTCACCCAGACTGCTCCAATAGTCGAGTAACGAAATAGTTCGTAATCTCTGGGCGAACTCGTGACTTTGATGTTTCGCCAGGTCATGGCAAGGAACCAGAAGAAAGGAAAATCGACCGTGTACTGTCACATTATTGTAGTGGTTTACTTTTCGAAACGAAACCACTGCCAAAGAATAGGTATTATCATTAGGAATCTTCACAGTGCACTTAGCTAACCCCCTGTAGTAGTCCAATAACATTGAGAAGTCAGCCAGTTCTAAAACATCATTTTTCTCAGCTGTTGTTGTGCAGCTGCGTAAAGATGTGGTGCCTTTTAGACGCAAGTATGATCAGCTGGCTGAAATTATGATGGCCAGATATCACCATGGCGGGGCTTACCCTATGGTACCCTACTCCAATAGTTAGCGGGAATTCACAAAAATTATTTAATTAATTGGTGGCTTACTTACAAGAAGAAACCACTCCCAAAGAGTGAACCACAGTAATAATATACCCATTGGTATATTACCCGGCCTATGGTGTAGTGGATTATTGTTTCATAAGTCAACCAGTTCATTACAAAGCCGTGAAACATCATCTTTCTCTGGTCTCTGGTCGGTCTGTTGTGCGGCCAAATACTGTAAACGGGGATATTTTCGGACGGTCTTTTTTTCGGACAGAAGGCTTTTTCAACATATTCGGACGGGGAAATTTTCGGACAGATGTCTGACCTCAATGTGCATGCACGCACAGCGACATTTTCTGCATTACGTACGAATGTACTGTAGACTGTACGGACGTATGAAAGTACTACAGACAGACTGTATGTACATGTAGCTATAATAGGCGAGCTTGTGCTAGTATTTAGCGGTAGCATACTATGAATGCGGACCAAACAGGCACAGTACTGTATGGGTGTACCGCACTTGCTCACCCAATGCAAAACGATAGGCGGGCAGTTAGCTACATACTGTACATGGAAATACGCTGTACATACAAAAAATTCGGACGGTAATATTTTCGGACAGAATTTTATGTCCGAATTGTCCGAAAATTTCCCCCGTCCGAAAATTTCCCCGTTTACAGTAAATACCTAATGCGGCCATCTTGGTGGCCACTGTAGTGGCTTTGGAACATGACACTTAAGTGGTAGAAACAGAGAGAGAGCAGCCATAAAATTGCCCGGCTGGGCGTTTGCCCGTACTGCGCAAAATAGCAACTCATTCGCGGATTTCTCTCTTATGTTTTGTATTCTCCTATTCGGCAGGAGCATATGCACATGTAAATTACGCAGACCAGGGCTAAGGCGAAGAGACAACTCTCACCAGAAGGACTAAGAGTGGCTCACAAAAAGAAACCACTGCCAAAAAAAGATTGTCAAAATCTGCGCGACGCGCTTCTGTTTTCAGAATGTAAGGTGTGTGTCGCTTCAGCTCTGTGCAAAACATCATCTTTCTCAGATGTTGCGCGAGCGTCAACTCCCGCTAGACGTACTTGTAGTGGTTTACATTCAAAAGAAACCACTGCCAAAGAGTAGGTTAAGTAGTAAGGGTGGCTTTATAGCGAATTTCCACACGTAAATATTCCCCAATTACCAAACTGTGAAACATCACCTTTCTCAGCTGCTGTCAATTCTCGCTAGACGATTTATTTAGTAGCTTACATAAATAAGCCACTGCCAAAGAGTAGGTTAAAAATTCCGTCCCGAAATTCAAAGAAAAATTGCAATTAGCAAGAAAGTATTCGCCAATGACCAAACAGTGAAACATAATCTTCCTCAGGTGTTGCGCCGAGCATCGAGCATCAACTCCCGCTAGAAGAACTGACTTGTAGTGGCTTACATTCAAAGAAACCACTGCCAAAGAGTAATATTAGCTAAATCGCTGTAGTTAGCACATTCCCAGTATGCAAGTATTCCCCAATTCCCAAACTGTGAAACATCATCTTTCTCAATGGACTTATTCCCCTTACTCGACTCGATCATAAGATAAGAGGACGAATACAGTAACTTGCATACATCTTTTTATGCATAGTTGTAAATCGCTTATGAGAAATAGGGTAGCGTGGGGTAAAACCGCCTATGGGGGAAACCGCCCACCCACATAGTATCCCATAAAGCACCAGAATGTACATTTATGGCTTTTTGAGATGTCCAGTCAACAATCCTATAGGTGTTGACTAGACCAACATAGTGCTTACGATCAACAATCGAAATGTTGACTCAAACCAATTTTCAAGTTTAGTCAACACCCAAAATCGTTGACTGCTGACTGAAAAAGTTGCAAACAAATCTTAGTCAACACTTTTTCGGGTCCTTTCGGAACCAATGTATCTGGTCAGCCACTGCAATTGGTGATCAAATCGTCTAGTCAATATTTCTTTCAAAAATAAGATTGTTGACTTGACCTTGCATCTTGCATTCCATTTGAGTCCTCATGTTTGCATCAACAAAATTTCAAGTTTAGTCAACAAAATAAAATTGTTGACTCAAACCCACTGCTCCTTTATGGGATATGTAGAGATGGGCCGAGACTCTCGGTCTCTGTCTCGGTCTCGGAAATCTTGGTCATTTTTGGCGTCTCGGTCTCGACTTTATAATTTTCAAATTCTCGGTCTCGGTCTCGTAACTTTTAGGGCCTATCTTAGGCGAGACCGAGACTAGATTGAAATCGTGCTTTCACAAGCAATTTTCATGCCCAAGGTTTTCGCCATCAAAATTTTCATAGAAAACGACCATCAGAAAAAATACAAACGAAATTCCATAAGTTTTTATAGCAATACTTAGTCTCGGTCTCGGTCTTGACAAAATTCCCTAATCTCGGTCTCGATCTCGGTCTCGGAAAAAATTCTAAGTCTCGGTCTCGTTTTCAGCAACAATCCAGTCTCGGCCCATCTCTAAAGTATGGCGCTTTTACCCCCATTCAAAACATGGCTCTAAAAAATGTATCTTGGGAAACTAAAACCTAGGTCTAATAAGGGTAAAAGGGCCACAGGTGGACGGATTTCCCCCATGGGCGGCTTTACCACACGCTTCTTTACTCAAATGTGAAGGAGAAGAGATCAACTTCCTTTTCTTTTCTTTACCAGTCCTTGCCCTGTTTTATTTTTCTAGTCTTCATTTTGTTTTTTTTTAAATGCAAGTGTTGCGTAGGCTATTTATTTTGAGTAAATTTACTACAAATGTGCTTATGATAAATACTGCACATATTCTGCAAGAAGGTTGAGAAAGCGAGCCCTCTTCAAGTAAGGCTTTTTCACTGAAACCACTGACAAAGAATAAGTCTTTTCAATGCGATCTATGTCAGGTGTTATGAATCGAAAAATAATTTGGTAATTTCGGTGGTTTTGCGAACTAGTAAATATTATGAATACCTACAGAGACTTGTCAGGGGTAAATCCAGCCTCATTTTTTAGTTCAGAGCGTGGCCAGTTTACCCATCCCTTTCCTCCCTTCCCTGTCGGTAGTACGTATTAGTGGCTTACAGCGAAAGAAACCACGGACAAAGAATAGGTAAGTAGTAAGGTTAGCTTTATAGGGAACTTCCACCACAGAAGTATACAACAGGCCGCCCATTTACTAACCGGTTCATTACCAAACTGTGAAACGTCATCTTTCTGTATATGTATCGAAAAATTTTTGTCATTTTAGTGGTTTGCGACACCAGTATTTATAAAGAACAGACACTTGTTTGGGTAAATCCGGCCTAATCTTAGCTCAGAGCATAGGTTACCAGATTTATCCGCATTACCCTGCTATAGGGCACTGTGGGTGGAGTAACCGCATCTAAGCTTTGCTGAACTTCCGCTGGCTTCAGCAAATGATCAACACGGTAGCTCATTTGAAAGAGGAGAGTTCAAGGAATCGATTGGTAGAATACTGGTCTCAATCAGCCATATGGTGTCCGTCCGGGTTTACCACAGTGCCCTACCTACCTGGGTGGAGTAATTGTCCAGTACATCCGCCTCGGCGTGAACGCGCGATTGGCCCGTTAGCCCCGCAGGCGATCACCTTCGAGCTAGAACACAATTTTACTGCACGCTGAACGCCGGGGCGAGGGGAGCGCGCGTCTTGAATACCGCGTTCACCTCCCTCGATTCTTCGAAGCTGATGAATGATAGTCCGGGGAATTTGGGCCGGGAGGGGGTAATTCGGGCACGTGAAATTTTTCAGTGGGATGAGGAGAAATTACTGTGGATCAAAATGCCTTGTGTATAGTGGTGGAGTACATTTACTTCCCATCCTCTTAATTAATAAATGTAAGCATTCCTAGCCAAAGGTTGCGGTTCCAACCCCATTACCTACCAGCCTTCTTCATACTTGGTCAGTCTTGATATCCTGAGCTTTCAAGAGTAATGGGTCGTCGCGAAAACAAAGCAAGGGCGGAGGAATGAAGCGAACGTTCATCAAACCAACAATCAGGATGGCGATGAATTGAAGAATACCCTGAAAAAACATAATCATCGTACATCGCAAAAAAAACTTTCTTATGCACTCTTGGTAAGCCACGCTTGTGGTGGTGTGGGATAATTTCAGATACATATATGACTATAGTTCTGGTCCTAAATGACCCCACAGAACCAGTAATTATCAAAATATCAGCTTGAAAGAAACCGGTGGTATGTAAAAATTTATGGAATTCTTGGTACTTACCTGCAGAAAGTCGAAGAAGCAAAAGGCTAGCTGCTCGTCCATCACGCCCGTATCCTTGGAGAAGCGGTTAAGAATTCTTCCTGAAAAAGCATTATGCATTCTTGGAATGACAATGGCATATAAATATTCCACCCTTTTCCAACTTGAACAGAGGAGCGGGTTCGATTCCCGTTCGGTCCCATTTTTCCCTCCCCCTTCCTTTCGGAACCCGGCTAATCGCCATAGGAAACGCGGCATGTCACAATACACTTTTGCTCAGCACTACCAAGATTTCATAACAACAAGCTCAAACATTCTTCCTCTTTACTTACCAACAGGATTATTATCGAAGAATGAGACAGGAGCCCTGATGACCGCATCGAACATCCTCTTATGCATCTGAACCGAGGCGACAGTAAGCGCAGTTCTGAACCACAGCACACGCACAACGGCGAACACCACCAAACTTAAGATGAGTCCGATGTAGATGTTGAGGAAATCGTGAGCGGTCAAGTGATCCCAATGGGCCAGCTCCAGTTTGCGAATTTGCACCGAAGCATTCGGTCCGAAGTGTTGCTTGAACAGGTCGGGGTTCGAGGTGCCGTTCGTCTTTAAGAATTCTTCAAAGTCGGCCCGATTCGCCCTGGTGGAAAAAGCAAAGTCAAATTAACCCCTCCTCTATTTCGCAGGTCGCCGCGACCAAAATGATACTTAGTGCGACCAAAATGCGATCGCATGGCATTTGTTTTCACATTAGTATCATAATTTTATCGCATTTTGGTCGCACTTTTTCAAACAATTTTTCAAACAATGCTACCAGTAACCTCCAATGGAGTTTTGGACACTGTCAATTTTGTCGTCTGGGGTCGCATTTTGGTCGCGGCGACCTGCGAAACGGAGGAGGGGTTATAAAAAACTGGACAGCTTACCGTATTTACCGGTAGATAACCCCCCCCCCCCCAATTAATAACCAATGCATAACCCCCCCCCGGCCCCCCCCCCATGCACCCAAACAAAAAAATTTTAAACACAAAAAAAAAAAATAAAAAAAAAACCAATATTTTCTAAGTATCATTTTGGTCGCGGCGACCTGCGAAATGGAGGAGGGGTTAATTTGACTTTGCTTTTTCCACCAGGGCGAATCGGGGCCGACTTTGAAGAGATTCTTAAAGACGAACGGCACCTCGAACCCCGACCTGTTCAAGCAACACTTCGGACCGAATGCTTCGGTGCAAATTCGCAAACGTGGAGCTAGGCCCATTGGGATCACTTGACCGCTCACGATTTCCTCAACATCTACATCGGACTCATCTTAAGTTTGGTGGTGTTCGCCGTTGTGCGTGTGCTGTGGTTCAGAACTGCGCTTACTGTCGCCTCGGTTCAGATGCATAAGAGGATGTTCGATGCGGTCATCAGGGCTCCTGTCTCATTCTTCGATAATAATCCTGTTGGTAAGTAAAGAGGAAGAATGTTTGAGCTTGTTGTTATGAAATCTTGGTAGTGCTGAGCAAAAGTGTATTGTGACATGCCGCGTTTCCTATGGCGATAGCCGGGTTCCGAAAGGAAGGGGGAGAGAAAAATCGGACCGAACGGGAATCGAACCCGCTCCTCTGTTCAAGTTGGAAAAGGGTGGAATATTTATATGCCATTGTCATTCCAAGAATGCATAATGCTTTTTCAGGAAGAATTCTTAACCGCTTCTCCAAGGATACGGGCGTGATGGACGAGCAGCTAGCCTTTTGCTTCTTCGACTTTCTGCAGGTAAGTACCAAGAATTCATAAATTTTTACAACCACCGGTTTCTTTCAAGCTGATATTTTGATAATTACTGGTTCTGTGGGGTCATTTAGGACCAGAACTATAGCATATATGTATCTGAAATTATCCCACACCACCACAAGCGTGGCTTACCAAGAGTGCATAAGAAAGTTTTTTTTGCGATGTACGATGATTATGTTTTTTCAGGGTATTCTTCAATTCATCGCCATCCTGATTGTGGTGGGTTTGATGAACGTTGCCGCCTTCATTCCTACCGTTCCCTTGGCCTTTGTTTTCGCGTACGTACGCCATTACTACTTGCAAAGCTCCAGGGATATCAAGAGACTCGAATCCACAAGTATGAGAGAGAAGGCTGGGTAGGGTAATGGGGGCAATTTGGGACACCCGCAACCTTGTGGCTAGGAATGGTCTTACATTTTCATTCAATTAGGAGGGGCGATGGGGAACCCAGTAAATGTACTACCACCAGCTATAGCACAAGGGCCATTTTGATACCACAGTCACATATTCTTCCTCATTCCCAACTGGAAAAATTTTCACGTGCCCGAATTATCCCCCCTCCCCCGGCCCAAATTTCCCCGGACTATCATTCATCAGCTTCGATAGTAATCGAGGCGAGGCTCGAACCCGCGACGTGTAGTATTCAAGACGCGCGCCCTACCACCTGCGCCACCGGCGTTCAGTACGGTTTGCAGTGAAAATTGGTGTTTTTCTAGCTCGAAGCCCGGTGTATTCGCACGTGTCGGCGACGCTGAACGGGTTGAGCTCAATTCGCGCGTTTCACGCCGAGGCGGATGTACTGGACAATTACTACCAGCACCAGGTAGGTAGGGCACTGTGGGGTAAACCCGGACGGACACCATATGGCTGATTGAGACCAGTATTCTACCAATCGATTCCTTGAACTCTCCTCTTTCAAATGAGCTACCGTGTTGATCATTTGCTGAAGCCAGCGGCAAGTTCAGCAAAGCTTAGATGTCCGGGTTTACTCCACCCACAGTGCCCTATAGCAGGGTAATGCGGGATAAATCTGGTAACCTATGCTCTGAGCTAAGATTAGGCCGGATTTACCCAAGACAAGTGTCTGTTCTTTATAAATACTGGTGTCGCAAACCACTAAAATGACAAAAATTTTTTCGATACATATACGAGAAAGATGACGTTTCACAGTTTGGTAATGAACCGGTTAGTAAATGGGCGGCTCCTGTTGTATACTTCTGTGGTGGAAGTTCCCTATAAAGCTAACCTTACTACTTACCTATTCTTTGTCCGTGGTTTCTTTCGCTGTAAGCCACTAATACGTACTACCGGCACCAGGGAAGGGAGGTACAGCAGGGTAATTCGGGGTAAATCTGGCCACCTACGCTCTGAACTAAAAAATGAGGCTGGATTTACCCCTGACAAGTCTCTGTAGGTATTCATAATATTTACTAGTGTCGCAAAACCACCGAAATTACCAAATTATTTTTCGATTCATAACACCTGACATAGATCGCCATTGAAAAGTACTTATTCTTTGTCAGTGGTTTCAGTGAATGAAAGCCTTACTTGAAGAGGGCTCGCTTTCTCAACCTTCTTGCAGAATATGGTGCAGTATTTATCATAAGCACATTTGTAGTAAATTTACTCAAAATAAATAGCCTACGCAACACTTGCATTTAAAAAAAAAACAAAATGAAGACTGAGGAAAAATAAAACAGGGCAAGGACTGGTAAAGTAAAAGAACGAAGGAAGTTGATCTTCTTCTCCTTCACATTTGAGTAAAGAAGCGTGTGGTAAAGCCGCCCATGGGGGAAATCCGTCCACCTGTGGCCCTTTTACCCTTATTAGACCTAGGTTTTAGTTTCCCAAGATACATTTTTTAGAGCCATGTTTTGAATGGGGGTAAAAGCGCCATACTTTAGAGATGGGCCGAGACTGGATTGTTGCTGAAAACGAGACCGAGACTTAGAATTTTTTCCGAGACCGAGATCGAGACCGAGATTAGGGAATTTTGTCAAGACCGAGACCGAGACTAAGTATTGCTATAAAAACTTATGGAATTTCGTTTGTATTTTTTCTGATGGTCGTTTTCTATGAAAATTTTGATGGCGAAAACCTTGGGCATGAAAATTGCTTGTGAAAGCACGATTTCAATCTAGTCTCGGTCTCGCCTAAGATAGGCCCTAAAAGTTACGAGACCGAGACCGAGAATTTGAAAATTCTAAAGTCGAGACCGAGACCGCCAAAAATGACCAAGATTTCCGAGACCGAGACAGAGACCGAGAGTCTCGGCCCATCTCTACATATCCCATAAAGGAGCAGTGGGTTTGAGTCAACAATTTTATTTTGTTGACTAAACTTGAAATTTTGTTGATGCAAACATGAGGACTCAAATGGAATGCAAGATGCAAGGTCAAGTCAACAATCTTATTTTTGAAAGAAATATTGACTAGACGATTTGATCACCAATTGCAGTGGCTGACCAGATACATTGGTTCCGAAAGGACCCGAAAAAGTGTTGACTAAGATTTGTTTGCAACTTTTTCAGTCAGCAGTCAACGATTTTGGGTGTTGACTAAACTTGAAAATTGGTTTGAGTCAACATTTCGATTGTTGATCGTAAGCACTATGTTGGTCTAGTCAACACCTATAGGATTGTTGACTGGACATCTCAAAAAGCCATAAATGTACATTCTGGTGCTTTATGGGATACTATGTGGGTGGGCGGTTTCCCCCATAGGCGGTTTTACCCCACGCTACCCTATTTCTCATAAGCGATTTACAACTATGCATAAAAAGATGTATGCAAGTTACTGTATTCGTCCTCTTATCTTATGATCGAGTGAGTAAGGGGAATAAGTCCATTGAGAAAGATGATGTTTCACAGTTTGGGAATTGGGGAATACTTGCATACTGGGAATGTGCTAACTACAGCGATTTAGCTAATATTACTCTTTGGCAGTGGTTTCTTTGAATGTAAGCCACTACAAGTCAGTTCTTCTAGCGGGAGTTGATGCTCGATGCTCGGCGCAACACCTGAGGAAGATTATGTTTCACTGTTTGGTCATTGGCGAATACTTTCTTGCTAATTGCAATTTTTCTTTGAATTTCGGGACGGAATTTTTAACCTACTCTTTGGCAGTGGCTTATTTATGTAAGCTACTAAATAAATCGTCTAGCGAGAATTGACAGCAGCTGAGAAAGGTGATGTTTCACAGTTTGGTAATTGGGGAATATTTACGTGTGGAAATTCGCTATAAAGCCACCCTTACTACTTAACCTACTCTTTGGCAGTGGTTTCTTTTGAATGTAAACCACTACAAGTACGTCTAGCGGGAGTTGACGCTCGCGCAACATCTGAGAAAGATGATGTTTTGCACAGAGCTGAAGCGACACACACCTTACATTCTGAAAACAGAAGCGCGTCGCGCAGATTTTGACAATCTTTTTTTGGCAGTGGTTTCTTTTTGTGAGCCACTCTTAGTCCTTCTGGTGAGAGTTGTCTCTTCGCCTTAGCCCTGGTCTGCGTAATTTACATGTGCATATGCTCCTGCCGAATAGGAGAATACAAAACATAAGAGAGAAATCCGCGAATGAGTTGCTATTTTGCGCAGTACGGGCAAACGCCCAGCCGGGCAATTTTATGGCTGCTCTCTCTCTGTTTCTACCACTTAAGTGTCATGTTCCAAAGCCACTACAGTGGCCACCAAGATGGCCGCATTAGGTATTTACTGTAAACGGGGAAATTTTCGGACGGGGGAAATTTTCGGACAATTCGGACATAAAATTCTGTCCGAAAATATTACCGTCCGAATTTTTTGTATGTACAGCGTATTTCCATGTACAGTATGTAGCTAACTGCCCGCCTATCGTTTTGCATTGGGTGAGCAAGTGCGGTACACCCATACAGTACTGTGCCTGTTTGGTCCGCATTCATAGTATGCTACCGCTAAATACTAGCACAAGCTCGCCTATTATAGCTACATGTACATACAGTCTGTCTGTAGTACTTTCATACGTCCGTACAGTCTACAGTACATTCGTACGTAATGCAGAAAATGTCGCTGTGCGTGCATGCACATTGAGGTCAGACATCTGTCCGAAAATTTCCCCGTCCGAATATGTTGAAAAAGCCTTCTGTCCGAAAAAAAGACCGTCCGAAAATATCCCCGTTTACAGTATTTGGCCGCACAACAGACCGACCAGAGACCAGAGAAAGATGATGTTTCACGGCTTTGTAATGAACTGGTTGACTTATGAAACAA
Organism: Epsilonema sp. ZAB3_2; assembly: GCA_030247985.1. Lineage (NCBI taxonomy): Eukaryota > Metazoa > Nematoda > Chromadorea > Desmodorida > Epsilonematidae > Epsilonema > Epsilonema sp. ZAB3_2. The sequence goes on from JASAMW010000973.1 coordinate 12,915, forward strand.
TAATCCACTACACCATAGGCCGGGTAATATACCAATGGGTATATTATTACTGTGGTTCACTCTTTGGGAGTGGTTTCTTCTTGTAAGTAAGCCACCAATTAATTAAATAATTTTTGTGAATTCCCGCTAACTATTGGAGTAGGGTACCATAGGGTAAGCCCCGCCATGGTGATATCTGGCCATCATAATTTCAGCCAGCTGATCATACTTGCGTCTAAAAGGCACCACATCTTTACGCAGCTGCACAACAACAGCTGAGAAAAATGATGTTTTAGAACTGGCTGACTTCTCAATGTTATTGGACTACTACAGGGGGTTAGCTAAGTGCACTGTGAAGATTCCTAATGATAATACCTATTCTTTGGCAGTGGTTTCGTTTCGAAAAGTAAACCACTACAATAATGTGACAGTACACGGTCGATTTTCCTTTCTTCTGGTTCCTTGCCATGACCTGGCGAAACATCAAAGTCACGAGTTCGCCCAGAGATTACGAACTATTTCGTTACTCGACTATTGGAGCAGTCTGGGTGAACTCACGAGTTTGATGTTTCGGCTGGTCTTGACGCACGGCACGTGCAGTGCAGTATTTTCCTTTCTGATTTTGTTGCAGAATATTCAAACTGCGGCCTTCGCTCTCTTTCTCTCCACTTCTCGCTGGTTCGCGGTGGTTATCGATTGGCTGTGCGCTCTGTACGTGACGTGTGTGGCCTTCATCAGCATCGTTACTACATCAGGTAATAATATGATCAGGAATTCATAACACTCGCAAAAAGGTTCCTCAGGCAAATGTTTGTGAATTCCTGGTAATAGGCCTATGTTCTTAAAATGCTCCTTATAAGCAAGTCGGTGCAGTCAATGAAGGGAATAAAGAGTGTGTACGAGCCCAATGAGGAGATACAAGAGGGGAAGTTTGAGAAATTGAGCTGTGTAGTCAGATGGAGACGTGCGCTAGGAGGTGCGTAATCCCGTGCTGCGCTGCGTGTTCGACTCACGCACTGGCCGCCCAATTTTTCAGGCTACTTCTCTTGTCCTCGCATCTCCTTACAAAATTCCATAGCCCCAAATAGTTTTGTGCGATTGTATGGGTAGGCTATGCGTCGATTTTGTACGTACGTAACCAAGGCCCATGACTATTATGTAACACTTGTATGTTATGATTTGGTGAATATATGTATTTATTTTTCAGATGGTAAGGGATATGGGAGCAATTTATGTGTAAGCTACGGTGTTGCGGTGCTTGCAAGTGGTGGTTTTTTTTGGGTATTTTGTATAGTGGTAGTAGTTGTGGTGGGACAAGTTGAGCATGCAATTTTGACCTTGTGTTGTTAGTTGACCATTTGTTGGGTTAGTTTGACTTTTAAACTTATCTGTCATTATGCCCTTTGTTTCCCCTCTCTCTCTTCTTTCTCTTTTTTCCTTTTGTGTTTAGCCACACCTGTACCCATTCTTCCTTTTTTGTGTTATTTCTTCGTTTCCTTCTTGTTTGATCTTCCGCGACTTTTTTTCTATATCTTTTATATCGTTATGCGCCCTCTCCTAGAGGATGACCGGCTATAGTCTGGCCAGAAAGAGTTGGCTATGGCATTCAAGGCGCGTTGCGTAAGATAGATTCACAATATCGCGGATTTTTGTGTCTGCTTCGTGTACTCCTATTTTGCAGAATTACATGCAAACTGCGCAAGACGAATTGAACAGCAAACTCTCTCTGGCCGAAACTATCGCTGCCATCATCAAAGGGGAAATTATATACCCCCAGCCCACACAGTACCCTATTGTAAAGCCGGAATTTGTTTCCTGGGCTTCTATCACTTTCTAGCCAATTCATTCACGATGCATTACCGTACAGTA